>DWAJ01000204.1:0-41588 GCA_018238005.1 Eurema mandarina
ATTCATATAATTATTTTAGCGCAAATACTAGAGAGACACCCGTGTACTCCAAGCCCTTGTGGTGCCAATAGCCAATGTAAAGAAGTAAATAACCAAGCTGTCTGCTCATGTTTGCCTCTATTTGTTGGATCTCCACCGTCGTGTCGCCCTGAATGCGTTGTGAGCTCTGAATGCCCAACTACACTTGCGTGTATAAACCAAAAATGTGCCGATCCGTGCACGGGCAGTTGTGGCGAAAATTCTATCTGTAACGTGATAAATCATAGTCCAATATGCATTTGTAGACAAGGATTAACAGGAAATCCATTTACGAGATGTTATCCAGTAATGAGTAAGTAATCATTTATTTTTGTACACATTTGACAGGTAAAATTCTAATTTAACGGTTTTTGTAATTTTTAGTTTCATCACGACCAGAACAACTTACTCCAATTGATCCCTGTTTATCCACACCTTGTGGACTTTACGCAATATGTCGAAACGACAAAGGCGCGCCTTCATGTGCCTGTGACTCAAACTACATCGGTACACCTCCTAATTGTCGACCTGAGTGCACAATCAATTCGGAATGCCCTAGTAATGAAGCGTGTATTAATGAAAAGTGTCAAAATCCATGTGTGGGTGCATGTGGCCTTAATGCACAATGTATTGTGTTTAATCATATTGCTCAATGCAGTTGCTTAGATCAATTTACAGGTGATGCATTTGTACAATGCATTCCACAAATACAGAAAGATGGTTAGTAATATATGTGTTATATTATGTACAATAACCTTCTTTACATGAAAAATACTAATAAGTTTGCATATTCTTTTTCAGAACAAACAGATTTGGACCCGTGTAATCCAAGTCCATGTGGACCAAATACTGAATGTAATAACGGAATTTGCAGCTGTATATTTGATTATCAAGGGGATCCATACTTTGGTTGTCGACCAATATGTTTAACTAGCAGCGACTGTCCCTACAATAAAGCTTGTTTTAAAAATAAATGTGTGGATCCCTGTCAAAATACATGTGGCATCCAAGCAGTTTGTAATGTAATCAACCACGTTCCAATGTGTACTTGTTTACCTAATCATTCCGGAAATGCTTTTGTTGAATGTAGATTAATAACTACCATCGAGAATCTAAATCCATGTAACCCCTCACCGTGTGGTCCAAATAGTCAATGCAGAGAAGTGAATGGACAAGCTATTTGTACCTGTCTACCAGGGTACAAAAATGCACCACCTACTTGTAGACCGGAATGTGTAACGAGTGCTGAGTGCGCTTTGAACAAAGCCTGTTCTGGACAAAAATGTGTGGATCCCTGTAAAGGAAATTGTGGAATCGGAGCCACATGTCAAGTGATAAATCACAATCCAATATGTTCATGTCCGTCTGGTTATACTGGTGATCCGTTCAACAGCTGTCTGCTCCACGGTAAAACTACGCATTTTATTCTTTTATTACATATTTTTATGAAAAAAGGGTTTTGAATGCTGAGTTGTCATTAATTATACCATAATAAACCAAAATCTATACTTTAGATATAATATAATAGATACTACTTTACCTGCAACTTCAGCTTTCGAATTTTTGCACTATTACATATAGTAGTCCAGTAGGATAACATGCAAAATTATAAACAAACAAAAAGTCAGAGCTGCGTACATTTTTTACAGTTACAGCCATTGTCTAACGACACATTATGGAACTTTATAAATATGTTTTTTTTTTAATTTTAGACGCCGATGAACATCCTTATGTCAATCCATGCCAACCATCTCCTTGTGGTCCAAATGCAGATTGTAAAGAAATCAATGGCTCACCGTCATGTGCTTGTCGCGATGAATATGTTGGGTCTCCGCCAAATTGTAGACCAGAATGCATTTCAAATTCAGAATGTCCGTACGAACTCGCTTGTATTAATGAAAAGTGTAAAGACCCATGTATTGGCACATGTGGTGCAGAAGCAGAATGTAAAGTTGTTAGCCATGCTCCTCAGTGTTACTGTCCACAAGATTTTACTGGGGATCCGTTTATACAATGTTACGTAGTTGACAAACCCCTTACACCTTGTTCACCGTCACCTTGTGGGCCAAATGCTTTGTGTAAAGAATCGAGAGGAGCAGGAGCATGTGTATGTTTACCAGATTATATCGGCAATCCATATGAAGGATGTCGTCCCGAATGTGTTGTTAATTCTGATTGTGCTGTTAACTTAGCGTGCATTCGAAACAAATGTGAGAATCCTTGCAACAATGTTTGCGGCCTAAACGCCGTGTGTAATGTTGTAAATCACACTCCGAAATGCGAATGCTTAGTAGGATTTGTAGGAAGCCCTTATCAACAGTGTACAGAGCGGAATAAGGGTATGTTTCATTTGTAAAATGTGTTTAACTTTTACGTATTTGAAAATTAATAATTACAATTTAATTCTTCTATTGTTAAAATATTTTGTAAACACACATTTGTTTGTTTCAGACTATGAAATTCCATACAAAAATCCTTGTTCACCATCACCTTGCGGTCCTTTTAGCTTATGTAGAGAATCCAACAATCAAGCTGTATGCACGTGTAAACCAAATTACTTGGGCTCGCCTCCTTCATGCCGACCAGAGTGTCTAGTTAGTTCCGAATGTTCGCAACAACAAGCTTGTATTAATGAAAAGTGCAAAAATCCATGTGAAGGTGTTTGTGGTGTAAACGCTGAATGTAAAGTAATTAACCACAGTCCAATATGCTCGTGTGCTTCGCAGTTTACGGGGGATCCATTTAATAGGTGTTATAAAGGTATGTGTTTAATTTTACATTTAGTACCTAAATCCGCAGTTAAATTTACTCAAATTTAGTAGACACTAAGTGATTATAATTTATTAATGCTTTTTGATGGGTAGAAATAAAAAATAAAAATAGTTTATTTAGAAAAACAATATCCAGCATTACTAGAAATAAGACGCAATGTCGCCTCAACTAGGTAACTCTAATAACTATTTAATTTTCAGTGATGGAATCAACTGTAGTTGCAACAAATCCATGCGTGCCTTCACCATGTGGACCCTTTTCACTATGTCAGGTTGTAAATAGTTCACCATCATGTTCATGCCAACCTCTTTATATAGGCAGCCCACCCAACTGTCGACCAGAATGTACAATTAATTCTGATTGTGTTAGTGATAAAGCGTGTATCAATGAAAAATGTGTCAACCCGTGTCCTGGTTCCTGTGGATTAAATGCAGAATGTAGAGTTCAAAACCACATATCTATTTGTACTTGTCATGATGGTTTTATTGGAGATCCCTTCCAAAGCTGCGTGTTAAAACCATCACAAGGTATGTTCATATATTATATTTTTAAATATACATAATATTTAAGGTATAATTTGAAAGATTTTTTTAATTTTTTACGTCTTGTCAGTTGTTAAATCTGAATTTTGATATTCAAAAACTATATTATAAGTTAAAATTTATATTTCAGATGTAATGCAACGTGATTCATGCAATCCTTCACCATGCGGAATGAATGCAGTATGCAATAATGGTATTTGTACTTGTCTACCACAATATAGTGGCGATCCCTATTTTGGCTGTCGTCCTGAATGCACCATCAGTTCTGAATGTACTCTGGATAAAGCATGCGTTGATAATAAATGTGTAGATCCATGCAAAAATACATGTGGTGTAAATGCAATCTGTCAAGCTGTAAAACATATGGCTGTTTGTTCGTGTCCTCCTAAAACAACTGGAAATGCATTTTTGCGTTGTTCTCCAGTACAAGGTTTGTTATTAAAACATTTCCAAATATTCTCAATATACTTGTCTGATAACCAATTTTATAAATATGATTAATAAATTATTATTATTATTAAGAACTTAATAAAAATAAAAACAAAAATTACGAGACCTACGTTTCATCTTTTGTATTAAAATATGTAAAAATGTATTATAACACTCATTACAGAAATAGTCATTGCAAATCCTTGCCAGCCCAACCCATGTGGCCCCTATAGCCGTTGTACAGAACGCAATCAACAAGCTATTTGCTCATGCATGTCCGGATATTATGGAGCACCACCTACTTGCCGCCCTGAATGTGTTTCTAGTTCAGACTGTACTTTAGACAAAGCTTGTGGTAATCAAAAGTGTATAAATCCTTGTGAAGGAGCATGTGGAGTTGCAGCATTATGTCAAGTAATTAATCATAATCCTATATGTACATGTCCACCACATTATACTGGTGACCCGTTTTCGCGATGTGTTAACATACGTAAGTATTTGTTATTATTATTGTAATTACAATTATAATTATATATTAGTGCATTGGTTTGTATTGTAATATCTGTATAAAAACATTTATTCATTTATCTATTCTTTATATTACAGCTCTATTGGAACCAACAATTACAGCTGATCCATGTCAGCCATCACCTTGCGGACCAAATTCAATTTGTAAAGAATCTGCTACGGCAACAGCATCGTGCCAATGTTTAATAGGATTTTTAGGTTCACCACCAAATTGCCGCCCAGAATGCATTTCAAACAGTGAATGCACTTCTCTGTTAGCTTGTATTAACAGAAAATGTCAAAATCCTTGTAGTAATGCCTGTGGCATAAACGCTGAATGTCGAGTAGTTAGCCACACAGCGATATGCATTTGTCCTGATGGTTACACAGGCGATGCTGCCATACAATGCACATCGTATAGTCTTTCTGTCGTGGAACAAATCAATCCTTGCTCTCCATCTCCATGCGGTACAAATGCAGAATGTATTGAACGAAGCAACACAGGGGCATGTATATGTAAGAAAGGTTATTTAGGAGATCCATATGAGGGCTGTCGACCAGAGTGTGTTGTCAATACGGACTGTCCCAATAATAAAGCATGTACTAGAAATAAATGTGTCAATCCTTGTCCTGGTACTTGTGCCATAAACGCCGACTGTTTAGTGGTGAATCATTTGCCGTTGTGCACGTGCCCATCACAATACACTGGTGATCCTTTTCAACATTGTATAGCCATACGTAAGTTTATTTTTTACAATATCATTTTATGTGCAGTTTGTAATAATATGTAGAATATTACTATATAAGGAATATCAATATATGCAGAATAATTTTTTTTATTGTTTCATTACAGAACGTGACGAGACTCCATCAAATCCATGTTATCCATCTCCATGTGGACCAAATAGTCAATGCAAAATTTCAAATGCTCAGAGTGTCTGTTCGTGTTTACCTGAGTACAACGGATCCCCACCTAACTGTAGACCAGAATGTGTTATAAACACAGAGTGCCCAAGTGATAAGTCATGTAAAAATCAAAAATGCGTATCTTCGTGTCCTGGTCCATGCGGCCAAAACACTGATTGCAAAATGATTAATCATAGCCCAATTTGTACCTGTTTGCCGACATACACAGGAGATCCATTTTCAGTTTGTTTTAAAGTTACTGGTGTGTACCTATTTTACTTATGTTGTGTTTATCTTTCATAATAACATGTAATTAAATGTTAATTTTATAAATATTACAGCCGTTGTAGAAACCCCATCGCAACGTGACCCGTGCGTACCTTCTCCTTGTGGGCCAAATTCAATATGTAAAGACATAAATGGCATACCGTCATGCTCCTGTTTATCAAACTACGAAGGAACACCTCCTAATTGTAGACCAGAATGTACAGTAAATGAAGACTGCGCAAGCAGTTTAGCCTGTATGAATCAGAAATGTCAGGATCCTTGTCCGGGTTCTTGTGGTATCAATGCTCAATGTTTTGTGAAAAATCACGTTTCAATATGTACATGCGTAGAAGGATACACGGGGAATGCATTTACTCAGTGTATTCTTGCACCTCAAAATGGTAGGTGTAATTCATTATTTTATTAATTAAGACATATGATTACTTTAAATTTGTTTATATTTTTTATTATTTTTAGTTGAAGTTGATTCATGTAATCCATCTCCTTGTGGAACCAATGCAGAGTGTAATAATGGTGCATGCATTTGTTTGCCGGAATTTCATGGCGATCCGTATAATGGATGTCGTCCAGAGTGTACTCTCAGTACTGATTGCGAACGAAACAAAGCATGCATAAAAAATAAATGCCAAGATCCTTGTCCCGGTACTTGTGCACACAACGCAAAATGCGAAGTAATTAATCATGTGCCGATGTGTAGTTGTCATGACAGAATGCAAGGAAATGCTTTTATCGAGTGTCATTTAACATCAGGTTTGTAATGATTGTTTTTTGCACTAGACTTTAATTTTTTGCAGTGTGACATTATGATCATTTTAAATTTTAGAACCGATGAATATTAATCCATGCCAGCCTTCTCCATGTGGTCCGAACAGCCAGTGCAGAGTGATGAATGGACAGGCCGTATGTTCTTGTACACCAAATTACATTGGCAGTCCTCCTACCTGCCGTCCGGAATGTACCATAAGCGCCGAGTGCCCATTAAACCAAGCATGTTCGAATCAAAAATGTATCAACCCTTGCGTTGGTGCATGTGGAGTGAACGCCGAGTGTAAAGTCGTTAACCATAATCCAATATGTACTTGTCCTAATTTATATTCAGGAGATCCATTTGCACGATGTTACCAACTACGTATGTATTTTTATAACAGTCAGTATAATGCTATGTTTTTCGCTTTACAATAAACATGATAATTTTTATTTATTTTTTAGCCAATATTCCTCAAAAGATTGAAGATGCCTGTTCACCATCGCCGTGCGGTCCCAATTCTATTTGCAAAGTTCTAAATAAAGGCCCGTCTTGCACATGCATGGAAAACTATCAAGGTCAACCACCTTATTGTCGACCCGAATGCACAAGTAATGAGGACTGCTCGACACAAATGTCTTGCCTCAATTTCAAATGCGTTAACCCATGTGAAGGAATGTGTGGTATTAATACAGAATGCCGAGTGGTCAGCCATTCACCAAACTGTATGTGTAAATTAGGATATACTGGAGATCCATTCTTTAATTGCGTTCTTGAACCTTTGCGAGAACCAATAATAAATCAGCCTTGTTCACCATCACCCTGTGGATTTAATGCTATCTGCAAAGAAAGGAATAACGCGGGTTCTTGTAGTTGCGTTGAAGGATATATTGGAAATCCATATGAAGGTTGCCGACCAGAATGTATACTTAATACTGATTGTCCTAGCAATAGGGCTTGTACAAGTAATAAGTGCGTTGATCCCTGCCCTGGAAGTTGCGGACCCAACGCAGTATGTCAAGTAGTAAGTCACGCGCCAATATGCACTTGTATAAATGGATATACAGGCGATCCATTTAGAAATTGTGTGTATCAAGGTAATAATAATTATTGTATATAATATATACTCGTACATTATATATTGTTTTGTGAAAGAATATTTTTAATAAATAGAATTATTTTTAGAGTCCTCGCTAGTATCATCACCTACTGATGTATGTACCCCGTCACCTTGCGGCCCTAATAGTCAATGCAAGATAAACAATAACCAAGCGATATGTTCGTGCCTCAAAGAATATGTAGGAATTCCTCCAAACTGTCGTCCTGAATGTGTTACAAATTCAGAATGTCCTCGAGATAACGCTTGTATAAACAACAAATGTATTAATCCATGCATTGAAGCTTGCGGTGTTAATTCAAATTGCAAAGTAATCAATCACAGTCCTATATGTTCATGTAAACAATCATACACAGGGGACCCATTTACTATTTGTACTTTAGCACCAAGTAAGTAAAAAAATACAAGTATATGAATGAAACTAATATAAATTAACAAATTTTGTAAAATATATGTTTTGTTTTAGTTGCTTCACCTGCAGAAGTAGATGATCCTTGTATGCCATCACCGTGTGGACTCAATGCCAAATGCCGTAAAATAGGCAACTCTCCTTCATGTTCTTGCTTGCCCAGTTTCATAGGGAGTCCACCTAACTGCAGGCCGGAATGTACAATACACGCCGATTGTCGTAGTGATCTTGCATGTATTAACTCCAAATGCCAAGATCCATGTCCAGGGTCCTGTGGTTTATCTGCTATTTGTAAAGTTCAAAATCACATTCCTATTTGCTCATGTTTTATTGGTTTTATTGGTGACCCATTCACAAGCTGCAGACCACAGCCGTTACAAGGTATTTTAAAAACAAAATCGTAAACCTTAATTTTTACATTTTTTTTTAATTATGTAATAATCGTTTATGTATGTTACAGTAGAAGCAACTGTGGTTGATTCCTGTACAAATGTTCGGTGTGGATCAAATGCTCAATGTATGAATGGCTATTGCCAATGCTTAGAAGACTACCATGGCGATCCATACTTTAATTGCCGACCAGAATGTGTCTTTAGTTCAGACTGTGTACAAGATAAAGCATGTGTGCAGAAGAAATGTGTTGATCCATGCCTGGATGCATGTGGACTAAATGCAATCTGTCAAGTTGTTAACCATATTCCTATGTGTAGCTGTCAGAATGGCTACTCGGGTAATGCCTTTATTGTGTGCAATAAAATAAAAGGTAAGGAAATTAATATAATCAGTAAAATTAAATTATTATTCCAACTCCACCCTTATATTGTAAGTTTTATTATTAACACTTTATTTATTTCAGTTCAACCAATTGAAAATCCTTGTAATGTTGCTGATTGTGGGCCAAATAGTCAATGTAGAGTAATAAATATCCAAGCGGTGTGTTCTTGTTTACCTGGATATTTGGGTGTACCTCCAGCCTGTAGACCAGAATGTGTAGGAAACGCAGAATGTCCCTTGAACAAAGCTTGCATGAATCAAAAGTGTATCAACCCTTGTGTTGGTGCTTGCGGAATACGAGCAACATGTGAAGTAATAAATCATAGCCCTGTATGCGCTTGTCCAGATAAACATTCAGGGGATCCATTTATAGAATGTAGAATTAATTTAAGTAAGTCGATCGAGTTCTACAGACAAGTTATTTTTTTAAATTATTGGTTTCGAACAATTGATTCAAAAATGTTTTAACATTTTTATGTATGTGTATTACAGATACAGCTATTGAAGCTATTAATCCCTGTCAACCGTCACCATGTGGACCCAATGCTATTTGTCAGGAGAGTAACGGCAATCCTTCTTGCAGTTGTTTAACTGATTTCAAAGGCCAACCTCCTTATTGCAGACCAGAATGTATCAGTAATAGCGAATGTTCACCTCATTTAGCTTGTATGAATCAAAAATGTAAAGATCCGTGTATACAAGTCTGTGGTGAAAATGCGGATTGTCATGTCGTCAGCCATGCAGCCATGTGCGTATGTGCACAAGGCTATGGCGGCGATCCGTTTACGAAGTGCACATTGCACACTACAATTGAAATATTAAGCCCATGTTATCCATCTCCCTGTGGTCCCAATGCAGCATGTAGAGAACAGAACAATGTAGGATCTTGCACATGTAATATGGGCTATTTCGGAAATCCGTACGAAGGATGTCGGCCAGAATGCATTCGCGATTCTGATTGTCCAGGAAATAGAGCTTGTGTGGGCAATAAATGTCAAGACCCGTGTCCAGGTTTTTGCGGAGTGAATGCAGAATGTTTCACTGTAAATCATTCACCAAACTGTGTTTGTTTAAATGGTTATACGGGTGAACCAACTCGACGCTGTAGTGTAATACAAGGTAAGTAACAGCAGATCTTTTATAAAAAAATTAGGTTTTTATCAAACTTTTTAAAATTTGTATTGGGCTAGATTGATTTTACATGTAAGAAAAACATAAATAACATACACTTATTTACTGTTTTAGCTCTAGCCATTCAAGACAAAAATATTTGTCAACCAAATCCCTGCGGACCATTCAGTCAATGCAAGATTATAAATAATCAAGCAGTATGCAGCTGTATACCAAATTATATGGGCGAACCACCAGAGTGTCGACCAGAATGCGTACAAAGCTCTGAGTGCCCATCTGATAGGGCTTGTAATAACCAAAAATGCATAGATCCTTGCATCGACACTTGTGGCTTAAGAGCTGAATGTAGAGTAGTTCATCACAATCCTATATGCAGCTGTGAACCCGGATTTACTGGAGATCCATTTTCAAGATGTTTTAAAAAAATGGGTAATTTTTATAATGCATTAATTTCATAATATTGTTATATTCTTTATTTTAAAATTATAAAATAGTTTAAATTATTCTAGAATTTTTCAAAATCATATTCTTATGTGTTAAATTAAGATGCGAATTGAATCCTATCCAAGAAAATTATTCTACAACTAAAAATCATTATAAAACAATTTTTACAGTTCCACTGCCGCAATTAGACGAAGATAATGATCCATGCCTTCCTTCTCCCTGTGGTGCTAATGCAATTTGTCAAATTATTCGTGGCCAAGCTTCGTGTAGCTGTTCTATCGGCTATCTCGGAAGTCCACCAAATTGTAGACCAGAATGCGTATCCAATGAAGATTGTATAAGTTCACTAGCGTGTATTAATGAAAAGTGTAAAGATCCCTGTCCTGGATCTTGCGGCGCCAACGCTCGATGTTTGGTTATTAAACATTTATCTATTTGCACGTGCTTGGAAGGTTATGTAGGGGATCCTTTTACGAGATGTAATCTAAGACCCTTACAAGGTATTGTTTATTCATTTACTCTATAAGAATTATTGGTTTAAAAATGTTACTATGTGTATAGATGTAAAATATCCAATTTTTGAAATTTTATGTTTCTTAGCAGAACCAGTTCAAGTTGACTTGTGCAACCCATCCCCATGTGGTTCTAATGCAGTATGTAATAATGGAGAATGCACTTGTATCTCGGAGTATCATGGAGATCCTTATGTAGGCTGTAGGCCTGAATGCACCACGAGTTCAGATTGTCAAAGAAGTCAAATATGCCTTAAAAAGAAATGTTACAACCCTTGCCCAGACACATGCGGTGTAAATGCAATTTGTGAAGTTATTAATCATATACCTATGTGCAGTTGCCCTACTGGCTATTCTGGAAATGCTTTCGTATCCTGTAATGAAATCCAATGTAAGTTTTCTGTATATTCTATAACAATATTAAAGTATTTATAATTATTTTATTAGGAAAAAACTTGATCATCAAATTATGTTTTTTAACTATATTTTGTTGTTTTTCAGCTTCCATATCTTTTAATCCATGTTATCCAAGCCCTTGTGGACCAAATAGCCAATGTCGTGAAGTAAACAAAGTGGCAATATGTTCATGTATACCAGGCTTTTTGGGTAACCCTCCTACATGTAGACCGGAATGTACAACCAGTGCCGAATGTCCTTTAAATAAAGCTTGTAATAATTATAAATGTATAAACCCATGTGTAGGCGCATGTGGACTTCACGCTTTATGTGATGTGATAAGCCATAATCCAATATGTACTTGTCCTAATGACTTAACTGGGGACCCCTTCACCAGATGTGTTCCCAGACGTAAGTATACAAAATTTTTATTATTAAGCGTCAGTGGTTTTACTCTGAATTATTGTACCAGATTTTTTTCACAATTCGTTTCCATATAATATATGTTAAAGATCAATGTTTTGAAATACATAATATTAACCTTTTTATATGTCACTTTGAATTATGTATAATAATATTAATGGTTAAAAATTGTACAAATCAAAATTTCCTAAAATGTGATGAAAATTTAAAAAAATCCAGCATCATATTCTATTGATATTTAAATTTTCAGCGCTGGAGTCACCACAAAATATTGATCCTTGCACTCCGTCCCCTTGTGGACCTAATTCAATATGCCAGTCAACAAACGAATCGCCATCATGCACTTGCATGCCCAATTTTATTGGATCACCACCAAACTGTAGACCTGAATGTACAACTAATAGCGAATGTTCAAATAACATGGCATGTATAAATAACAAATGCAGCAACCCGTGTGTAGGTGCATGTGGAATCTCAGCTGAATGCCGAGTAGTAAGCCATTCTCCCAATTGTGTATGTCCGCAAGGCTTTGTTGGTGATCCTTTTGTAACTTGTGAAAAGGCAACAATGACAGAAATAGAAAATCTTACTCCATGCTCTCCATCTCCATGTGGCCCTAATGCTATTTGCAAACAGCGCAACAACGTAGGTTCCTGTATTTGCTTATCAGGCTATTTTGGAAATCCATATGAAGGTTGTCGTCCTGAATGTGTAGTAAACACAGATTGTTCCTCTGATAAAATATGTCTACAAAATAAATGTCAAGACCCATGCCTTGGAACTTGCGGCATAAATGCGCAATGCTACGTGGTTAATCATGCTCCGATATGTAATTGCTTACCAGGATACACAGGAAATCCATTTAAAAATTGTATTCTTCACCAAGGTAAATGTTGATGCTACTAATATTAGAAACGCGAAAGTGTGGTTTTTCAGAATTTTGGCGTAAAGGTAGATTAGAACATAGATTCAAACATATTAAAATATTATATACAGGGTTGATGCGACATATGTGATTTAAATTAAACCACGTATGTAAAATATATCTAATACTTATTTCGAATTGTACAAAACTTTATTACATCAAAAATAAATAAGTTTTATTTTCGAACAAATTAAATAGTTCATATATCATCCTCATTTGGAATCACCATTTATAAATATTTACACTGACCTTGTGTACCCTGTGCACAATATGGCAACGTCGCATATTTTTTCTTAAGATCTCACCGACAAGCTTAATAGTACGTCGTCCCAAATATTTCTTTAATTCAAAGTATGTTCACATTTATACATAAATTTTAACAGTTATATATAACGTCATACCACTGTTCGCTGGTAATCTTTTTAATTTATGAAATGCTAAAATTAGATCTTTTAGTCAGTTTCTAGTGTTCATATCTGTAGCACTTCACCAGCAAATCGATATCATACCATTACACATTTTTAATCTATTGCCAGAATATCAAATTATAATACCATTCAATTATCCTAAACACAATAAAACAACATACTATCACAATATTCTCACAATTGGTATCCAATCACTACTACATACTATTATAATCACAATAAACATAATAAACTACCACAAAATTATTCTAAAACAAAACTACTGTAAGGAGCGTACTTCACAATAATTATAAAAAAGCGCGGGCACATCTCGGTGCGTAATGACCATCCCGAAACGATGACGTATTTGCACTAATAAAATTTTGATTTTTCTAACCGGTGACCTATTTCTTTTTCTTTCACGCCTATTGAATTCAAGTATTATTTCTTTGTTTATCATAATCCTAACATTGAACGACTAATGTTTAGCTCACATCGAGCTCCTTATTTTATTGGCATAAGAGTCATTTTTGTGTAACTTCTTGTTTTTTAGAAATTGTAATCCAAAGACAAGAGGTGTATGGCACTTGGATAGAATCTCACAGCTGATTAGTAAAGATACATCGTGTTGTTACAAAGCGAAAACTAAGATTTTTTTGCGACTAAATTACAGATGCTATTGGAATGATTTTTTGTATAGGGTGTGGAAATTGACGATAGTATACGTGGTTTAATTTAATGTTAATTTAATGCCCATATGTCGTATCAACCTGTATATTTAACTAGACGATTAAACTAACATTTTTGTCCCAAAAAGGCTTTTTTTTAGTATTAACTTATAAAATTACTCTTTTTAGATATTGATGCACCAAGAGATCCATGCTCACCATCGCCTTGTGGTCCTAATAGTGCTTGTAAAATAAACAATGATCAAGCTATATGCAGCTGCATCCCTGAATATCGGGGATCTCCACCAAACTGTAGACCAGAGTGTGTAGTCAGTGCAGAGTGTCCTTCGGATATGGCCTGTACTGGTCAGAAATGTACAAATCCTTGTATTGGACAATGTGGTCAAAACACTAAATGTATAACGATCAACCATAGTCCGATCTGCAGTTGTAAAGATCAATACACTGGTGATCCATTTAGTCGATGTTATCCAATAATTATAAATGCACTTGAAGAACCAATTCAAAACCCATGTGTTCCATCGCCTTGCGGACCGTTTAGTCAATGCTTAGAGGTAGCAGGTATCCCATCGTGTACATGTTTATCGGACTATATAGGTGCACCTCCCAATTGTCGTCCAGAATGCGTCATCAATTCAGACTGTTCCAGCAATTTAGCATGCATCAATCAAAAATGTAAGGACCCGTGCCCCGGATCATGCGGTCTTAATGCCCAGTGTATTATAAAAAATCACACTCCTATTTGCACTTGCGTCGCAAATTATGTAGGAGATGCATTTACTGAATGCAGGCCTCAAGGTAAATTATATGAAAGTAAAATAAAAACGATTTCGCGGAGTCAAAAAACTGTCAATTTATAATAAAATTTATTCATTACAGATGTTATACAAGATACAATTGATCCTTGCAACCCAACACCTTGTGGATCCAACGCCGTTTGTAAAAATGGTGAATGTTCTTGTTTGCCTGAATTCCAAGGAGATCCCTACTTTGAATGTCGCCCCGAATGTATACTTAGCTCTGATTGTGACAGAAATATGGCATGCTTTAAAAACAAGTGTGTGAATCCATGCAACGCTCGAGTATGTGCTCCAACCGCTCTATGTGAAGTTATTAATCATGTGCCAATGTGTAGATGTCCTCAGAATATGATTGGTAATGCTTTTATCGAATGTTCTTCTATAGAAGGTAAGATATCTTCATACACTTTATCTTTATTTTATAAATGTATAAATGTTTAATATTTTTAATAATCATTTCAGTTGTTAATCAACAACCATGCAATCCATCGCCCTGTGGACCTAATAGTCAGTGTCGTGATATATACGGACAAGCTGTTTGTTCTTGCTTGGTGGGCTTCGTCGGAATGCCGCCGTCTTGCAGACCTGAATGCGTTGTAAGCAGTGATTGTCTCCCAGAGGAATCGTGCTCAAATAATAAATGCATAAAACCATGTGAGGGCGCTTGTGGTATTGGAGCAAAATGTCAAGTTATCAATCACAATCCTATTTGTTCGTGTCCGCCCTCACACACGGGAAATCCTTTTATAAGATGCATTTTACAAACTTTCGAACCAGAACGCCAAAATCCGTGTCTTCCGTCGCCTTGTGGCTTAAACGCAATTTGTAAAGTAATTTCGGATGCACCATCATGCACATGTCAACAAGGCTATTTTGGAACGCCTCCAAACTGTAAACCAGAATGTATTACGAACTCTGAATGTTCAACTCACCTTAGTTGCATCAATGAAAAATGTGTTGATCCATGTATTGGATCCTGTGGTTTAAACGCAATTTGTCATGTTATAAGTCACTCTCCTGCATGTTTTTGCCAACAAGAATATACAGGCGATCCTTTTATAGAATGTCGGAAACGAGAAGTTATTAATGAGATAACAACACCATGCCAACCTTCTCCTTGTGGAGGAAACGCTATCTGTAAAGAACTCGGTGGCGCAGGTTCATGTACATGCTTACCAGACTATTACGGAAATCCTTATGAAGGCTGTAAACCCGAGTGTGTTATTAATACAGACTGTCCATCAAATAAGGCGTGCTTACAAAATAAGTGTCGGGATCCATGTCCCGGCTCCTGTGCACCAAATGCCATTTGCCAAGTTGTAAACCATGCGCCATCGTGTTCTTGTTCACAAGGATTTACAGGAGATCCCTTCCGACACTGTTCAGTACAACGTAAGTATTTATATCAAACATAAACTTTTAAACTTGTAGCTCATGCTCTTAACCTATAAATATTATTTAATTATTTGTATTTACCATATTTTATAGGAGGTCAAGAAATTGCCGTTACTGTTTGTAATCCGTCTCCATGTGGACCAAATAGCCGTTGCCAAGAAGTAAATACGCAAGCTGTTTGCTCATGTCTGCCTGATTTTGTGGGTAGTCCACCCGGCTGTCACCCTGAATGTGTTATTAGTTCTGAATGCTCAAAAGATAAGGCTTGTATGAATAAAAAATGTATCAACCCTTGTGTGAACACCTGTGGAGAAAATACGGAATGCAGAGTAGTCAACCATAGTCCTATTTGTTTCTGTAAAGCCTTGTACACTGGTGATCCGTTTACTAAATGTTCACCTTTGCCACGTAAGTATTGAAAACTATGATGACTATAAATGTCTTCATTTATTGATTTTAGTATTTGTAATAAAAATTAATCTTTTTTCATTTCCAGCACCAATTGCAAATGCTGTCCTAGAACCATATCATAATCCATGTGTACCTTCTCCGTGTGGACCGAATGCGATATGTAAGGATATAGGAAATATACCCTCCTGTACATGCATGGAAACATATATTGGAAGTCCACCAAATTGCAGACCTGAGTGCACGCTTAATTCAGAATGTCCTACGACTCAATCTTGCATTCAACAAAAATGTCGAGATCCATGTCCAGGTTCATGCGGTATTAATGCATTATGTACTGTATCTAGACATACACCAATATGTACTTGTCCTGATGGTTTCAATGGCGATGCATTTACTGTTTGTAAGCTTAACTTAAAACCAGGTAAGTTTTTTCATTATTTTTATCTAATCGAATGCTATTAACAAATTCCTTTACTTTGATAAAAATATTTCCAGAATATGACGTAATCGATAGCTGTAATCCATCACCTTGTGGTACAAACGCATTATGTAATGAAGGAAAATGTACCTGTGCTGAAAATTATCAAGGCGATCCATATATAGGATGTCGACCGGAATGTGTTCTTAGCACAGATTGCTTGCGAAATAAAGCCTGTGTGAAAAATAAATGTGTAGATCCATGCCCAAATACATGCGCATCAACTGCAATTTGTGAAGTAATTAATCACATACCCATGTGTAGCTGTCCCCGTGGAATGACTGGGAATGCTTTCTTTGGATGTGAAAAAATACAAGGTAATGAATTACGATTATTTATTTTTTTTTATTTGATGTTATTTGTTAACAATATTTTTTAATTCAATTACAGCTCCTGCAGTTATAAACCCATGCTTGCCTTCACCTTGTGGACCTAATAGTATTTGTCGAGAAGTCAATGGTCAAGCTGTTTGTACGTGTGTCATTGGTTATATCGGTAGTCCACCACTGTGTCGACCAGAATGCGTGGTCAGTTCAGATTGTCCTCCTAATAAAGCATGCAGTAATCAAAAATGTATCGATCCATGTCAAGGATCTTGTGGCGCTGAAGCTATTTGCCAAGTCGTAAAACATAATCCAATTTGTTCTTGTCCCACTAAATACACTGGAGATCCATTTGTTAGATGCATTCCTTACAGTAAGTTTCTTTTAATGTATTATTTTAGTTAGATAAACCAACCATGCAATATAATACTAATTCATATCGTTTACAGGACCATTGCTGTCCGACATATCACCGTGTATTCCATCGCCATGTGGTGGTAACGCCATCTGCAAAGAAGTTTTGGGGTCGCCTTCATGTGCTTGCTTAACTGGCTTTTTCGGTTCACCACCATATTGCCATCCAGAATGTACAAGTAACAGCCAATGCCCAACAGATAAAGCATGCGTAAATAAAAAATGCACTGACCCTTGTGTAAATGCATGTGGCATAAACAGTCAATGTAAGACTATCAGCCATTCGCCAACGTGCTTCTGTCTACCCGGATATGATGGCGATCCATTTACAAGTTGTCAAATCAAAACAGAACCCATACCTGAAAAATCATCACCCTGTACACCATCACCTTGTGGTGCTAATGCTATTTGCAAAGAACAAAACTTTGTTGGGTCTTGTTCATGTTTACTTAATTACATCGGAAATCCCTATGAAGGTTGTCGACCAGAATGTACAATTAATTCAGATTGTCCTCCAAATAAAAGCTGTATTCGTAATAAATGCCAAGATCCATGTCCTGGGACTTGTGGAATTAATGCCATTTGCATTGTAGTCAACCATTTACCGTCCTGTAGCTGTCCGCCTGGGTACACAGGAGATTCCTACAGGCATTGTAGCATTCAAAAAGGTAATGTGTATTTATTGAGAAAAAAAGGTTAATAAACCACTTTTATTGATACGTATATACTGATTAGTTATTGATTATTTTTAGAAAAAGATATGGCATCCACTTCACCGTGTCTTCCAAATCCTTGTGGGCCAAATAGTATTTGTCGTATTGTCAATGAGCAAAGTGTATGTTCTTGCATGCCCAACAACATTGGAGTACCACCGGGCTGTCGTCCTGAATGCTCAGTCAGCTCGGAGTGTCCCGCAGATCAAGCGTGTATAAATTTAAAGTGCGTCAACCCCTGTCCGGGCCATTGTGGAGTAAACGCAGAATGTAGAGTTATAGCACACAGTCCAATATGTACATGTAAAATGCAACATACTGGTGATCCTTTTACAAGATGCTATTTACAACGTAAGTCTTTAACATTTTATTTTAACTTTAAGAAAAATCAGAGCTTCATGAATCATAAATACTAATCTTTCTTTTAATTCTAGGACCAATACAAGACAGTCCGCAAAAAGATCCATGTACACCCAATCCATGTGGAGATAATGCCGTATGTCAAAACCGCAATGGCTCCCCGGCGTGTAGCTGCTTACCAAACTTCCAAGGGGCTCCGCCAAATTGTAAGCCAGAATGCGCTATAAATCAAGATTGTCCGTCCAATAAAGCATGCATAAATATGAAGTGCATAGACCCATGTCCAGGCAGTTGTGGTATAGACGCTGAGTGTACAGTTTTTAATCATTTCCCTGCTTGTTCATGTCGCCAAGGTTTGACAGGTGACCCATTCAGTCGTTGTTTTGTAATAGAACCCGTTAAAGGCAAGTATTTTATCAAATCACTAAAAAGAAAATTATACTAACGTTTATATATTCAGTACTTTATTTTATTTTATTTTTTAGAAGAACTTCCAGCAGATCCATGTTATCCATCTCCGTGTGGCTATAATACTTTATGTACAAATGGAATTTGTACATGTATTTCGGAATACTTTGGTGATCCTTATGCAGGCTGTAAACCTGAATGTGTAACGAGTATAGAATGTTCACCAGACAAAGTATGTTCTAAAAATAAATGCATAAATCCATGTCCTCAAATGTGCGCGACTAGTGCAGAATGTCACGTCTACAACCACGTTCCCATATGCACATGCCCAATTGGAACTACTGGTAATGCCTTTGTTGAATGCCACAAGACAGAGAGTAAGTATCAGTTAAATAAACCAAATTTCTTAACGCTCGCAGGACGGTGACCTTTTTCATGTATAAATATCTTATTTAAAATAAAAATCTTATTTAAAAAAAGAGCAACTATCAGAGTTTCTTGCCGGTTCTATTCTGTAGAAACTGCTTTCCGTAGCGGTGGTAAATGTTTTGTAATACCATGACGATTCTAATGTGTTACTATATGTAGCCTAGTTGAATAAAGATACTTTTGAATTTGAATACTTTATTTAGTACTTACAAAATCTCATTTGATCTGGTCTCAAATATATGTATTTTTTTAGCTGTCGAAGTCAGGCCATGCAATCCAAATCCATGTGGGCCTAACAGTCAGTGTCGGTCTTTAAATAATCAAGCAATATGTTCATGCCTACCATCGTACATGGGCAGCCCGCCGTCTTGTCGACCAGAATGTACAATTAGCGCAGAATGTCCTTCAAATCAAGCTTGTAACAACTACAAATGTATTAATCCATGTATCGGAAGCTGCGGCTATGATGCTAGATGTGAAGTCGTAAATCATAATCCAATATGTTCATGTCCTCCTCAGTATACAGGCGATCCATTCTCGTACTGTACATTAATCGGTAAGTATTATACCGCTACCTTACTAATGTTAGTCTTTAACCTTTATTATACAATTTCAAACCTTTTACTTATAGTCGCAACACCAGCGCCATCAGTAGATCCATGCACACCTTCGCCATGTGGTCCACATTCAATATGCAAAGTAATAGGAGAAGCTCCTTCTTGTACATGCATGCCAGAATATTTGGGGGCACCGCCAAACTGTCGTCCTGAGTGCATTAGTAATGCTGAATGCTCTACGAGCTTAGCATGCATTAATCAGAAATGCAAAGATCCTTGTCCAGGCAGCTGCGGATATAATGCTGATTGCGTTGTGGTTAGTCACAGTTTAATGTGCTCATGTCCATACGGACAAACTGGTGATCCATTTGTCTCTTGTAATCCTATAAGAGGTAATTTATTTTTTTATTTTATTAATACGATTTTGAAAATGTATATCATATCTTATTGAAAAGCTTATAATTTTTTTTTTGGCGACTGGAATGTACAACTCAATCTGTGTTTTTATATTGATGTTGAGCGGATTTACATATTTATGTGTGTACTTAAATGTTTTTAGATTCCATTATAGAATACAGTTCACCATGTGAACCTTCTCCGTGTGGCTTGAATGCAGAGTGCACAGAGAGAAACGGTGCTGGTGCATGCAGGTGTTTAGAATTTTATGTTGGAAATCCTTATGAAGGATGCCGCCCGGAATGTGTATTAAATAGTGACTGTAGCCCATCTCTAGCGTGCATACAAAATAAATGCAGAGATCCTTGTCCCGGAACCTGTGCACCCCACGGCATATGTCAAGTCGTTAATCACGTGCCATCGTGTTATTGTCCGCCAGGACTTACTGGAGATCCATATACTTATTGTAAAGAAGTCGTGGAGGGTATGTGACTGATTATATTATTTTTTTATACTTTAAATTTATATATGTATAAATGTATTAATGGTTTTGTTTGTTTGTAGATATCAAAGTAACGCCTTGTTCGCCCTCACCTTGTGGACCTAACAGCCAATGTCGAGACGTGAATTCCCAAGCAATATGTAGTTGTTTAGATACTTTTGTGGGTTCTCCTCCCAAATGTCGCCCAGAATGTACAGCCAACAGTGAGTGTGCTACGGACAAAGCATGTATAAATCGCAAATGTATAGATCCATGTCAAGGACAATGTGGCAGAAACACCAATTGTAGAGTAATAGCGCACAATCCTATATGCTCTTGTCAAGATCAATATACTGGAGATCCTTTCTCGTATTGTGTGCCAGGTAAAAACAAAGTTTTATTACTATAGCCATAATAAACGTATGCCATAACTTTGATATATTTTTAAACAAGGTGATATGGTTTTAGTTCCAATATCGGTGCCGCAGACTGAATTAAATAGGAACCCCTGCATCCCATCGCCATGCGGTCCAAACTCACAGTGTCAAGAATACAATTCCAACGTTCGTTGTACTTGCTTAGCTAATTACATTGGGACACCACCAAACTGTCGGCCAGAGTGTACTGTCAGTTCCGATTGTAACGCCGACCGAACTTGTATTAACAATAAATGTGTCGACCCATGTCCCGGAGCATGTGGACTGTACGCCGAATGTAATATCAATAATCACCTCCCCATATGCAGTTGTATATCTGGCTACACGGGAGATCCGTTTACACAGTGTCGTATTATATTAGAAGGTATTTATTTGCAATATACTATTCTATGTACTCACCATATTAAAATAAAAATGATAAATTTTTATTTATTTATTTGTTAGTGTTAAATAATGTTAGAACCAACAGTTTTTAAAGTAAAAAATCATGTCATTAGCTTTCCCATCACTCAACTTCGTGGTTATTTATGTTCTCATTTCTTTTAAAATTTATTTGGCCTCAATATAGATACGTGTATTTGGACTCAAGCTGAACTTAAATAAATGTGTCCCTCTTTCAGAGCCGCATGTAATTGATCTATGTTCGCCATATCCTTGTGGTGCTAATGCTGTATGCAATAACGGGGAGTGTTCGTGTCTTTCCGATTACTATGGTGATCCTTACCTGGGCTGCAAACCAGAGTGTGTTCTCAATTCGGATTGTATACGCACAAAATCTTGTATAAACAACAAATGCATAGACCCATGCCAGAATACGTGTGGATCAAACGCTAAATGCGAGGTTATCAACCATATTCCGGCCTGTTCATGCCCACCTGGAACAAGTGGCGATCCTTTCATATACTGCAATGTAATTCGAGGTATTTACCAAAAAATAAAAAAATACTCTATTCATTAAAACTGTAACTACATTTTTTAATGTTCTCTTATCGCCTTGTATTTTCAGATGTCTCACCTGTTAATTTATGTAATCCGTCGCCATGTGGCCCATACAGTCAATGCAGAGAAATAAACAATCATGCAGTTTGCGTGTGTGTTCAAGGTTATATCGGTTCACCGCCAAACTGTCGCCCTGAATGTATACTAAGCTCTGATTGTAATTTAAATCTAGCTTGTTCTAATCAAAAATGCATCGATCCATGCCCGGGAGCTTGTGGTCAAAACACAAAATGTGATGTCGTAAATCATAATCCAATATGTACCTGTTTGCCTCGATATTCAGGGGATCCATTTTCAGTGTGCCAGTTAATACGTGAGTAAAGAACTCTAGTATATAGCAATTAAATTCATTTAAGTCAGTGAAGACACTTTATTATTCACTTATATATATTCACAATTTTCAGAATCAACTCCACCAAAGAAAACAAATCCATGTTTACCATCGCCTTGTGGACCCAATTCAGAGTGTAGTATAGTAGATGACGACGCAGACTGCAAATGTTTGCCAGACTTTGTTGGTATTCCACCGGCATGTCGTCCAGAATGCACAAGTAATACTGAATGTTCCTCTGAAAAAGCATGCATCAATAAAAAATGCCGCAATCCATGTTTGAACGCATGTGGTGTAAACGCTGAGTGTAGAGTAGTGAGTCATACACCAATATGTATATGTAAAAATGGATTTGTTGGAGATCCTTTCCTTCAATGCAATTTCCAAGCAGAACCAACTATATTAGAAAGACCAACGCCGTGTGTACCATCGCCATGTGGAAGTAACACTCAATGCAAGGAGCAAAACAGTGTGGGCTCCTGTACTTGTCTCCCAGGTTACTCAGGCGATCCTTACATATCATGCAAGCCTGAATGCTTATTAAATTCTGACTGCCCGTCAAATCAGGCTTGCCAACATAATAAGTGCATCGACCCTTGTCCGGGAACTTGTGGAATAAAAGCCCAATGCTTTGTAACCAATCACATTCCAAATTGTGTTTGCCCCGAACAACATTATGGAAACCCGTATAAAATATGCACATACAAACCTCATGGTAAGTATCTCATTCTATTTGTGTGTGCAAATTCATTATTATAGAAATCTCACGTTCTAAATTATTATCTTTTTATTTACAGAGGAAGTCCTCGATCCCTGCAATCCATCACCTTGTGGGCCCTACAGTCAATGCAATTCACGAGATAATATTGCAATATGTATTTGTCAGCCCGGCTATCAGGGATCACCTCCACAATGTAGACCAGAATGCATAACAAGTTCCGAATGTCTCCTGGATAAAGTTTGCGAGAATGAGAAATGTATCTCACCGTGTCCTCGAGGATGCGGCATAAATGCAGATTGTCGGGTTATCAATCATAATCCAATATGTTCATGTAAAACTGGTTACACAGGAGATCCATTCACGACTTGTATTACATTAACGGCAGAACCTGTAATAAGCGTGACGTCTGATCCTTGTCTGCCTTCTCCATGTGGGTTAAATTCTGAATGTCGTAACATAGGAGGTATACCATCCTGCTCATGTAAAACGGAATATCTGGGAAGTCCTCCAAACTGTAGACCTGAGTGTGTTATAAACACTGACTGTAGTAGCAATAAAGCCTGTATTAACATGAAGTGTCAAGACCCATGCCAAGGTTCTTGTGGCTACAATGCTATATGTAATGTTATCAACCACGTACCAATGTGCCGGTGTCAACAAGGTTTCAATGGCGATCCTTTCACTATGTGTACATTTAAAATACAAGGTAGGCCTTTTGAAAGTTTATAATTCTCGAAATTATAACTTCATATAAATTTAAAGCCTTGGTATAAAGCATGTTCTAAATTTTCATATACTTATGTTATTTTTAGAACCACCTCTTGAGCTGGATCCATGCAATCCGACGCCCTGTGGTCCAAATGCAGTCTGTAATAATGGGGAATGTACATGCCTGCCAGATTATCAAGGAGATCCATATTTTGCCTGCCGACCAGAGTGTGTGCTAAGCACAGACTGTCCTTTAGACAAAACTTGTGTACATTCAAAATGCATAAATCCATGTAATAATATGTGCGGCGAGAATGCCGAATGTAACGTATATAATCATGTAGCTGTATGTAGTTGCCCTACTGGTATGACTGGAGATGCTTTTACACAATGTATTAAAGTCAACAGTAAGTATTACTTTAAGAAAGTTTTAATAATATTGTATGTATTAGAATTTATTCAAAAAGCTATATCAATTTGTTTACAGAACCTCCATCAAAACCTTGCCAGGCTTCACCTTGTGGTCCTAATAGTTTATGTAGCGACAGCAATGGACAAGCTGTATGTGCATGTATTCAAGGATATATAGGAAATCCGCCAAATTGTAGGCCTGAATGTATTCAAAGTAGTGACTGCCAACCATCACGGGCATGTATTAACATGAAATGTCAAGATCCATGCCCAGGGTCTTGCGCTTTTAATGCCGAGTGTAAAGTCATTAATCATAATCCTGTGTGTTCGTGTCCACCTCGTCACACGGGATCACCTTTTACACACTGTTTTGGTAAGTGTATATAATACGCGTAAATGGTTGTATATCATTTCTCAGTGCTACGATATGTTAATTGCTCTTATTTTCACACAATTTTTGATATTTATACTCTCAAAAATATATTTCTTAAAAATTGTCATACAATAAATTTAATAAATAAAGCCTAAAGATTGCTAGTTCAGAATTTTAGCAAAACAATAACATTACTCTTGCTCAAGATTTTTTTTTTATTTTAAAAAAGTACTGCCACATAATACATATTTCACATTCAATTATTTCATACAATGAAGACAATATTCTAATACGTACTAAATTTTCGGCGTTCATAACATTTTATATTAAATTATATACTACATACAGAAAAGATTCAGACAAGATTCAGAAACTTATTGTATTTTTTAATTTTAGTACAACCACTGGAAGAACCAGTTAAAAACCCTTGTGTGCCTTCGCCGTGTGGACCAAACAGTGCATGTACCATAACAGCAAGCGGGGATTCGCATATTTGTTCCTGTTTAACATCTTTTCAAGGAACACCGCCGAATTGCCGACGTGAATGCACAACTAGTGACGATTGCTCCGCTTCTTTGGCCTGTATTAATTACATGTGCAAAGACCCCTGCGAAGGTTCCTGTGGATTAAACACAAAGTGTACAGTTCGCCTTCATACCGCAATGTGCTCATGTGAAGAAGGGTATACAGGAGATCCTTTCTTATCATGTTCTCTAATACAACAACTGTATAAACCTGTAGATCCATGCAATGACTCGCCTTGTGGGGCAAATAGCTACTGCAGAATTTCATCTTTTAATGCAGCTACTTGCAGTTGTCACGAAGGATACTTTGGAAATCCTTACGAAGGATGTCGTCCAGAATGCGTGACGAACAGTGACTGTCCATTTAACAAGGCATGTTCAAATAATAAGTGTCAAGATCCATGTCCTGGTGTATGTGGTTCAACTGCAATATGTCAAGTCATTAACCATTTACCATCATGTTCTTGTTCATCGGGTTATACGGGCGATCCCTACTCATACTGTCATATTATAATTAAAGAAGAGGGTGTGTATCTATTAAATAAATCAGTTATAACTTGAAATTTCTTGTATTAATAGAATATAAATAAATGAAAATATTGTTTTCAGAACCACTATCTAACGACCCATGCAAACCAAACCCTTGTGGAAGTAACGCGGCGTGTAGGAATAATAATGGTGTGGCTTCTTGCTCTTGTTTACCGGAATATTCAGGCTATCCACCTAATTGCCGTCCAGAGTGTACTGTCAACTCAGAATGCCCGTCAACAAAAAGCTGCGTTCAACACAAATGTAAAGATCCTTGTGTAGATGTATGTGGTCAAAACGCTGAGTGCAGAGTTGTTAACCACGCTCCCATTTGTTCGTGCCGATCAGGTTATGAGGGAGATCCATTTGTAAGATGCGCACTTTTAGAAAGTATGTATATAAAGATTTTATATATATTTACCATTTAACTGTTAGCGCTATAATACGAGCTGTTGTAGTAAATTATGATTTTAACCAAAAATATAATAATAAACTGTGACATTAAGTTCCTTAATTTTGATTTATGATGAGCTCCAATTGATCATTCTTTACTACTAATATTATAAACTCTTTTTTTTAAACACTATATGAATTGCCTCTTTTTCAGAAATACCATCAGTCGAAGCTAATCCATGTATACCATCTCCATGTGGCCCATATTCCTTGTGCCAATCTATAAACCAAGTACCTATGTGTACTTGCTTAACTAATTATATTGGATCCCCACCAAATTGTAGGCCTGAATGTACAGTTAACTCTGAATGTCCCAGTAACAAAGCATGCATTAATCAAAAATGTAAGGATCCGTGCGTTGGGTCGTGCGGTCTCCAGACTGTCTGCCAGGTGCATCAACATGCAGCGATATGTAGCTGTTTGGAAGGATACACTGGAAATCCATTTGCCAGCTGCTACTTACAGCAAGCTATAGGTCAGTTTTTATACACCTATGAACAATAAATATAAATAACATAAATACTTTCTCAGCAGGAGTATAGTAAATAATTATTTTGGTACTTTTTAGAATCAATACCAGAAAAATATGACAACTGCAATCCAAATCCCTGTGGTGCGAATGCACGTTGCGAGGACGGGCGCTGCTCATGTTTGCCCAACTATTATGGAAATCCATATATGAGTTGCCGACCTGAATGTACGCAAAACTCTGATTGTGCTTCGAACTTAGTTTGTGTAAATAATAAATGTATCAATCCTTGCGATAACCTGTGTGGTAGAGGCGCAATTTGTGAAGTCTACAACCACGTTGCAATGTGTTCTTGTCCCCGCAATACAACTGGAAACGCATTTGTATTTTGTCAGGCGATTTCAGGTTTGTTAGATAATTTGATATATTTTTTATATAAATATTTATTTACTCTCATACTTATTTAAATTAATATCTTCAATTTTAGCCGTTCAAACAAACCCAGATCCATGCGTACCGTCACCATGTGGTCCGAATAGTATATGTAGAAAAATAAACGAACAAGCGACCTGTTCGTGCTTGTTGGGCTATGTAGGAGCACCGCCAGCTTGTCGTCCTGAGTGTGTAGTCGATTCCGACTGTTCAGCCTTACTTTCATGTTCCAACCAGAAGTGTGTTAGCCCTTGTCTGGGATCGTGTGGAATTAATGCAGAATGTAAAATTCATAATCACAAGCCTATATGTTACTGTCGGAATGGAATGACTGGTGATCCATTTATACAGTGCTCAAAAGTTCTAAGTAAGTTTTCTTATATGCACGTATTATTATTCGTAATTTTTTTCATTTATTTGTAAACTACAACTTAAATTATTTTTTTAATTCTTAGGCGAATTCCCAATTGAAAAAAAGCCATGTGATCCGTCGCCATGTGGTCCTAATTCGATATGCAAAGAAATAAATGAAAACTCGATATGCTCATGCATGACTGGTTACATCGGACACCCACCTTATTGTCGACCGGAATGTGTATCAAACAGCGATTGTAATTTCGATAAATCTTGCTTAAATAAAAAATGTGTCGACCCTTGCATTAGCGCTTGTGGTCGCAATGCAGAGTGCCGTGTTGTCAGTCACTCGCCACAATGTTCGTGTTTGCCAGGCTACCGAGGAGATCCATTTAACGAATGCACGCAAATTTCAGGTAATATAATTTCCTTCCCATAACTATATTATTAACCTTCATATAATTTTAAAATTTTGTACAAAAAAATCTTTGTGTTTATTTATTATAAATTAATTTACTTTACAGTGATTACGGAAAAACCGACTCAAGTTACCCCATGTATTCCTAACCCTTGTGGACCAAACGCCATTTGCCAAGAACGCGACAAAACCGCCAGCTGTGTGTGCATAAATAATTACTTTGGAAATCCATATGACGGTTGTAGACCTGAATGTCTACTTAACTCAGACTGTCCACAGAGTCTCGCGTGTATTAACAATAAGTGTCACGATCCCTGTCCCGGATTTTGTGGTATAAATGCAGTTTGCCAAACTGTAGATCACACTCCTAAATGTTTATGTACATTTGGACACATCGGAAACCCTTACGATAACTGTCTTCCAAAGCAAGGTATTTTAATGTGTAAACATTACATTTAAATACCCAAAAGAGTTTATATTACAACACCTAAGTATTAATAAATAAATTCTAATATTTAATTCTTTATATTTGTAGATGAACCTGCTAATCCATGTTCACCGTCACCATGTGGACCTTATAGTACTTGCTCAGAACAAAATAATAAGGCTATATGTTCATGCTTACCCGATTACACTGGATATCCACCCAACTGTAAACCCGAATGTGTAATGAGTTCTGAGTGTCCGCTTAATAAAGCCTGTATTAAACAAAAATGTGTCGATCCTTGTATTGGTGCATGTGGTGAAAACGCAATATGTCGAACCTATCGTCACAGTCCATACTGCACATGCTTATCCGGTTTCGAAGGTGACCCATTTATTCGGTGTGTTAAGGAGAAACCTAAATATGATGAAGCAAACAATCCCTGTGAACCTTCTCCCTGCGGTCTATACTCGTCCTGTAGAAACATAGGGGGTTCAGCGGTATGTAGTTGCAAACAAGGATATATTGGAACTCCACCGCGCTGCACACCTGAATGTACCATTAACGAAGATTGTCCAAATGATAAGGCTTGCATCCGAGAAAAATGCGTAGATCCTTGCTTGGGATCTTGTGGAAGAAACGCACGGTGTCAAGCAATAAACCATCTCGCTATCTGTACGTGTACGAACAATTATCAGGGCGATCCATTTTTTGGTTGCCAACTCATTAACAAAGGTAATGGTATAGAAATAATTAGAGATTAAAGTCGGTATTTTTTTTTACTTTTATTAAGATATATCAATTTGGAAAATATTTTTTAGGATAATTAATATTATGATATTTTTTTTTAGATATTGAACCTTCACTACCACTGGATTCATGTGCAAGATTATCATGTGGTATTAATGCCGTATGTGAAAATGGAACATGTTCTTGCATACAAGGATATCACGGCAACCCCTACATAGAATGCCGGCCAGAGTGCACAAGTGATAACGATTGCTTGAAAAATCAAGCATGCATTAACTACAAATGTATCAACCCATGTAAAAATGCGTGTGGGTTGGATGCCGTGTGTAATGTTTATAATCATATTGCAATTTGTGAATGTCCTGTTCCACTTCAAGGAGATCCTTTCATTGCATGTCGCCGCGCTATAGGTATAAAATTGTTGCATTTATTTAATAATATTTCGATTTTTAAATGTGCGAATGCGTTTTCTGAATACCTATGAAATAAAATAAGAAATTCAACTCCTAATGAGAATTGAATTTCTTATTTTGATAATTGATTAATTATTTTGATAAGATATTATTAATTTATAACTGCCAGATATCCTCTTTACAATCATCTAAATTTTTTTTTTCAAGAAATAATCCTTTATTATATTTTACTAGCGCCAGTAGTAAGTGATCCGTGCATACCAAACCCTTGTGGACCCGATAGTATTTGTCGCGCGGATGGCACCGTCGCGCACTGCTCCTGTCGTCCGCCGGCTCTTGAGGAGCCTCCCTCTTGCCGCCCCGAATGTCGGCAAAACTCTGACTGTCCTGCCAACCTTGCGTGCCAGAATAATAAATGCAAAAATCCTTGTCCTGGCGTTTGTGGATTGCGCGCGATATGCCATACAATGATGCATTCACCTATTTGCAGCTGTCCTTCAGATTACACTGGCGATCCATTTATTCGCTGCTTACCAGGTAATATAACTTTTGGTACTTGAGACGTAAAGCAATACAAGATTGTAACTTTGATATATTACTAAATATATTATTTATATCCACAGTACTCCAATCAGAACCTAAGGTACCATCAGCATGTAATGATTGCGGCCCCAACGCGGATTGCGTTGATGGAACGTGCAGTTGTCGAGTAAACTATTTTGGTCAACCACCGTCCTGTCGGCCCGAGTGTCTCAGCTCTGCGGACTGCGAGTGGCGATCTATGTGTGTCAACAAACGCTGTGTGGATCCGTGCCTCGGGGCTTGCGGCCGTAATGCTGTTTGCATCCCTGTGGCTCATGAACCACGTTGTCAATGTCCATCTGGCACATTTGGGAATCCTCTTGCAGAATGTCGACCCGACGAGAATATTCGTAAGATAGACTCAGTTGGAAGATTGCTTAATCTTACAACATCAACTCAAATGAACGATATTGCTAAAATTATTTTAAGACGTGGATGCTGATGAACGTATGTTTTCGTTTTAAAAACTTAGGCATGGGTTTTTCTGACGAAACGTCGTGAGTCGCAGACTTGTCATTGAAAAGCTACTAAGCTTCCGTTACGCTTCGTGGATAAAATATAATAATCCAATAATTTCACCCCATTTCATTATGTTACAGAAAAAGTACCAAATGATCCTTGCAATCCATCACCTTGCGGACCTGGAGCAATTTGTCGTGCGAGAGGCAACGGGGCCTCGTGCGAATGTGAGACGGGATTGCGGGGAGATCCATACACTGGCTGCCGGCCAGAGTGCATCGCCGATTCGGACTGCTCTCCCACAAGAGCTTGCATACGATCAAAATGCCGCGATCCGTGTGAAGGAACTTGTGGAGTAGGAGCTGAATGTGAAACAGTTAACCATGTACCGTTATGTTCGTGTCTGCCAGGTACAAGAGGAAACGCATTCGAAAAGTGCGATAGAGTTATTACAGGTAAAAAATATACATATTCGTTTTATAATAACATTATAACTTTGTATGTTGTTGTATTATGTATATCGCCTAAACTCAAAATTACCTATTTGCATTTTTCAGCACCACCATGTACACCATCACCATGTGGTCCAGGAGCATTATGTTCTCCCGTAAATAATAAAGCTGTATGTTCGTGTCCAAGTGGAACTAGCGGGAACGCTGCATCTTCTGGCTGTCGGCCAGAATGTGTTGTGAGCTCAGAATGTCCAAGGAATCTAGCTTGTATCAGAAATAAATGTATTGACCCTTGTATTGGCACTTGTGGAAACGGTGCAGTATGTCGTGTATTCGACCATGCACCGATATGCTCATGCCCTGCATCTACTACTGGCGATCCCTTCATTAATTGTGTTGCAAAAGGTTTGTATTATATTCCTAATTATAAAAATATTTTAATGACTAGTAAAATTTTAAAGTTTGGATTGGACTGGCCACTTTTATAACCTATAAGATTTTAAGATAATTGTTATTTGTTTTAGGGTTTCTTTTATAAACTCAATAGATACTTAACTTGTTAACCTAGAACATGTCTTATATTGTATGTATAAAAATTATTTGAATAATCTCCTTAACATTTGTATATTAAAATTGCAGAAGCGCCTCCAACGTCTCCAACTGTTTATGACCCATGTGACCCGAACCCCTGTGGACCGCATGGAACCCGTCGCGATGGATTCTGCTCATATCCTGAGTGTGTCGTCAATGATGACTGTCCTGGTGATCGTTCATGTATAAATCGAAAATGTTCCGATCCTTGTGTTGACTCCTGCGGTTTAAACGCCATCTGCACTGGTGTTCGGCATTCCGCCGTTTGCTCATGTCCAGAAGGATATACTGGCTATTCGCTTGTTCGTTGCGAACGTATTTCTATATTAACACCACCACCACCAACGCCAGAGTGCTCACGCGATGATCAGTGTGCAGATAATGCAGCATGCGTGGACTCTAGATGTGTGTCTGTTTGTGCTCAAAATAGTTGCGGTTTGAATGCAAGGTGTATAGCCAAACAACACAGAGCACTTTGCGCTTGCTTACCTGGATATGAAGGGGATGCATATACTGGCTGTTATTCAGGTATGCCATAATAAAATACATACTATAATACTTATTTTTTGGAACAATTTATTTATTTATTTAATTTAATAATTACTTGCAGTTCAATGTCATAGTAACAATGACTGTCCATACGATGAAAGCTGTGACAGTGGTTCTTGTGTGAAAGTATGCTCTCGTATTCGCTGCGGTGCCGATGCTCAATGCGTTGCTCGAGGTCATATTGCAACTTGCGAATGTAACCCAGGAGCCCGTGGAAACCCATGGGTGGAGTGTCGCAGGGAGGAATGTGTCGTTGATAGAGACTGTCCATTGTGGTTGGCCTGTCGTGGAAGCGTCTGTCAAGATCCATGTCCAGGAAGCTGTGCACAAGAAGCTCAATGTACTGTAGTACGCCATGTGGCTACATGCCAATGTCCGCACGGTACTACTGGCAATCCTAAAATCAATTGTCAGCCAGGTACGCTTTAAGATATAACCGATTTATAAAATACATAGAAAAGTAACGTAACACAATCTGCAATTTTATTTAAATATTTTTATAGCGTATGAAGATGTAGAATGCTCGAGCGATGCTGAATGTGGACCTAACTTGGCATGTTTACAAGGAAAATGTAAAAATCCATGCGATGACACATCTTGTGGTACAAGAGCAGTATGTCGCGTTGCAAATACACTACCGTTCCGAACATTAGTTTGCGAATGCCCCAGGCCAATGTTCGGTGATGCGTCTGTACAGTGTAATTCAAGTAAGTCACTTAGAAGTCCCAAAAATATAATTACAATAATTATTCATTACTTGCAGTGTTTTAGCCTGCGTGATAAAACTGTAAGGTTTTTATGAACATAGGAAATCGTTTATATTGTAAGTATAAGTCAATTGAGACTGTATGATTAGTATGTGGATTATGGTTATGGTATTGAATTGTAAATATTACAATGAAAATTTTACACTTCCTTTAAATGTGTATAATACACAGCACCAAACAAATACAGACACTTTTATTTTTAGTTTTTTCTTCTTAATTATTTTTTGTCTATTTTACCTTATGGTTATTTAATCTGACATGCTAAAAAAATAGAAGTGAATTGAAATTATAATTATTTGGTATATTTATGTAAATTTCCAATTTAATAGGAGGTCAATGTAATGAAGATTCAGAATGTGGTGACGAAGAGCGTTGCTTACAAAAGCAATGCACTCCGGCTTGCGAAGCGCAGCTTTGTGGCGCAGGCGCAGAATGTCGTGCATCTGCTCATCGGGCTTCTTGTTCCTGCATTCTTCCTTTACAAGGAGACCCTAACGTTGCTTGCAAACCTGGTATGTCACTAATATCAAAGTCACTTCTTAATCAAGCGAAGAATAGAAATCATATCTTAATGAAATATTTTTTCATTCTTTTTATTTGAAGAATATATATTCTTACTAGCTGTTCCTATAAACTTTGACCCCGCTTCCCCCCTCATAACCCTTTTTTCCAGTTAAAAAGTAGCCTATGTTTTATCCTCAGGCTCTAGACCTTCTGAGTACCAAATTTCGTTCTGATCGGTTCAGTAGTTTAGTTCAGCGTGATAGAAAGACAGACAGACAGACAGAGTTACTTTCGCATTTATAATATTAGTATGGATAATTATTTAATTATAAAATTCAAGGTTAAATTTATGAAAGTTTTCTAGATTTCTAGAAATAGTATTATTTTAGAAAAGAAAACAATCCTTTTCATAATGAAAAATAAATAAATCTGTAGGTGCAGTAGGTGCTATTTGCCTTTCGGATGGTGAATGTGGAGCAGCGGAGGCTTGCGTGTCGCGGCGTTGCGTGGCTGTTTGTACGAATGCATGTGGTGCCGGTGCTCTTTGCGAAGCAACAGCGCACCGAGCGCGCTGTCGGTGCCCGCCCGGCACCGCTGGCGACCCTGCGCGAGCCTGCTACACGCGTTAGTAACAATTTTTTAAACTATTTTTGAAAGAACAAGAAATAAATTATGGAATGAGATGCAAACAGTTATATTAAGTAAAAATGCATTTTATAGTGAGTATATTGAGTGACTGTTATTTTGTTTTACAGCCGAATGCACTGCAGACGATAACTGTCCATTTGATAAATCGTGTGTTAATGGATATTGTCAAGACCCTTGTATCCTTAACTCGCCTTGTGGACGCAGCGCCGTTTGCGAGGTTATCGCTCATGTTGCGACATGTCGATGCCCGGCGGGTACGCAGGGTGACCCACGACGTGCTTGTATCGCAGCCGCTTGTCAATACAATGAAGATTGCGATGATACTAAAGCCTGCAACCGACTAAATCGTGTCTGCCAACCTGTCTGCTCCGAGAACGCCTGCGCCTCTGGAGCAATATGTACACCAAGTGCTCATAGAGCGATTTGTAGCTGTCCTCCAGACCGTTCCGGAGATCCATATATACAAGGATGTGTTACTGTTCAGAACGTGGAGGAATGCTCCGTCGATGCAGAGTGCGCGACGCCTTTGGCTTGTGTAAATTCTCGCTGCGTTGATCTGTGTCAAGATAACCCTTGCGAATCTGGCCTGTTTTGTAAAACTATCGATATACTGCCATTAAGAGCCATAGCATGCGTTTGTTCCGATGGCGGTCGTGCTGCTCCTGATACTGGATGTCGAGCTCCACCACAAGTGGAATGTTCGTCTGATACGGAATGTGCAAATAGCCAAATATGTCGACGAGGCAACTGCATCGATGCTTGTAGAGCTACATCCTGCGGTCAGAACGCCCTGTGTGAATCGATTGACCACGTCGCGAGATGTTCGTGTCCACCAGGATACATTGGAAATCCAAGAATCGAATGTAATACGGGTAAGATAAAAATATATTATAAATCATTAAATTATGGAGGCGTTATTTCGACCTCTTATGATTTTAGATAAACTAAAAATTCATAACAAAATCTGAATTTTAGAAATAGTCCTAATATCTTATTTTCATTTATTAAAAAAAATCAAATATAAAACGTATGCGTTTTTGTTGTAGAAGGTCGTCAACCTACAATCTACGAGTGCTACAGCGACCGTGAATGCGATGATGAACGCGCGTGCGTTGAACGAGTATGCGTAAACCCTTGTGAGGGTGCGTGCGGCCCCGCGGCCCTTTGTCGCGTGCTGTCCGGACGCCCGCAGTGTTCCTGTCCCAAAGGCTATACTGGAGACGCGACATTGCGTTGTGTGCCACGTAAGTTTTAACAATTAACAATTGTCTAGTGCTGTCTGTCAAGCCAGTACAATCAATTCCATATATTTATGAAACTCTTAATTAGCATAATGATAAATCGTTTATTTGATGTCTCCAAATATTATTAAATGAAAAAATATCTTAAATTTTAGCATCTGAAGATTCCATGCTACCCGTGGGCTGTAAAGCGAACTCGGATTGTCCATTGTCACAAGCATGTATAAATGGCGCTTGCGCTAATCCATGTAACTGCGGCACCAATGCCGAATGCAATGTCGTTAGACACCATCCAGTCTGCTATTGTGAACGAGGTTTCTCCGGAAATCCATACACAGACTGCTTTAAAGGTTGGTTTTTAATAATATAATAGCGAGAATATTTTTATTAGTATAAATAAAATCACGTTCATCAATTTTTATAATTATTTACTCTTCTTTTAGTGAGCTGCACCACAGAGTCAGACTGCCCAGATAGCGACATGTGCTATAACGGCGCTTGCGTTAGTCCATGTTTATTGGAAACTCCGTGTGCTATTAGTGCAGAGTGTTATGGAAAGTCGCATAGATCCAACTGTAGATGTCCGCCTGGTACTAAAGGAAATCCATTCAGTAAATGTCAAGTCTCAGAATGTGAAACCCACTATGATTGTAATGACGACAGTGTTTGTGTTAACGGGGTCTGCGAAAACGCTTGTTCACTAGCTGGACGAAATCCATGTGCAACAAATGCTGAATGTTTTGCTAAAAATCATGCTGCATCCTGCAAGTGTCCTACAGCGTTACCTCTTGGCGATCCTTTAGTACAATGCGAGAAAGTGTCGGTTATTGGAAGACCTGAATGTGTAATGGACGGAGAATGCCCAAGTGGACAAGCTTGTCTTAAAGATGAGTGTCGTGACGCATGCGCTGAACTAGCACCATGCAAAGGTAATTCACGGTGCTCAGTATCGAACAGCGTTCCTTTCCGCACTATGATATGTAGATGCCCAGAAGGATTTGTACCAGATGAAAATGGATCTTGTCAATCACTCCAATTACCACCGTTAAGTTGTGCTTCAGATAGCGAATGTAGTGATCAAGAATCATGCGTTAACCGAATATGTCGAAATCCGTGTAATTGTGGAGAAAACGCTGAATGCTTTGTACGCAACCATAGACCGGTATGTTCTTGTCGAGATGGGTACGATGGAAATCCCTATAGTGCTTGCAGAATTGTCGGTTGCAGAACGAACTCAGAATGTGAATCAAACGAAGCTTGCATTAATGGCAATTGCATTAGTCCTTGTTTATTAAATAGCACTTGCGGATTTAACGCTGAATGCTATGTTGAAAGAAATCACCCGCTCTGTCGATGCCGCACCGGTTTCGAAGGAGATGCATACTCAAATTGCATACCGATTGAATGTCGGTCAAATGGTGACTGTCCACGGTACAAACAATGCCATGCACATAAATGTATCGATCCGTGTTTGTCCAACAACAACTGTGGCCGAAACGCAATTTGTTTGGTACGCAACCATATTCCGGTGTGTAAATGCGAATATGGATACACGGGAAGCCCTTACGTTGAATGTAAGCCTGAAACTACAGGTGAATGCCTCGTTGATGCAGACTGTCCATCTAAACTTGCTTGTCTATCCTCGAAATGTGTTAACCCGTGTACAGCGTTACATCCATGTGCTAGTCCAGCGCAGTGCGAGGTATTAGCAACATTGCCGGTACGCACCATGCTATGTTCTTGTCCACCCGGCTATGTGAGCGGTGGCGGAGGCGTGTGTCGACCTGCTACCACCATATCTGATGTAGCGTGTGAAGCAGACAATGACTGTACATCTAACCATGCCTGTATAACATCTATCTGCAAAAATCCTTGCGACTGCGGTCCTAATACAGATTGTCAAATACGAGACCACAAGCCCATTTGCGCATGTCAACCTGGTTTTCTGGGTGATCCACAAACGGGCTGTTTTTCTGTTACTTGTCGTGCGGACAGTCAATGTGCAGACGATGAAACTTGCATAAATAACCGTTGCGTCCCCGCGTGTTCGGTGGAACCTAATGCATGTGGGGAGTTAGCAGAGTGCTATGGAGAAGAGCATCGGGCCCTCTGTCGCTGTCAATTCGGTACATCCGGAAATGCTAATGTAGCTTGCACACCAATAAGTTGTCGCGCAAACGGAGATTGCCCACCAGAAATGTCATGTATTAATAGTAAGTGCGTAGAACCTTGCACTATTACGTCGTGTAAGGAACCTGCTGAATGTCGAATACACTTACACGAGGTATACTGTGTTTGTCCTCCGGGCTATCAAAGCAATCGTGATGGCTGTAATAAAACTGAAAAACAATGCTCGTCTGATATTGATTGTCCGCCTGGAACTGCTTGCTTAGATGGAAGATGTGTCAACCCGTGCTTAGAAATAGAGCCATGTGGTAAAAATGCAAAATGTGAAGTCGCAGATACAAATCCAGTAAGAACTATGATTTGTGAATGCATCCCAGGATACAAAGGAAATGCCTTGTTGGAATGTACTCCATACAAACGTAAGTAATTTAGACGTAAATAAAATATATTACAGGAATATATCGCCATGACTTGTACTAAACGATAAATTAAAAATGATAAGCTAACAAAGAATTATATTAATTTTTCAATAGACTATACTTAATATTAATATGCGTTGTACGTTTTAGCACCAATTACAAAATGCATCGATGGGCAAGGTGTTAACGAATACGGGGAATGCGAACCTTGCTCTGAAAGGGAAGGCAAAATAGTAGACGCGCGTGGTCGTTGCGTGTGTGACTCCGAGCGCGGTTTTACGGCTAAGGGTGATGTGTGCGTGACCATTGGTTGCCGATCTGATGATAATTGTAACGATGACGCTCAATGTGTCAACGGAAAGTGCGTGCCAGCGTGTGAAGCGGAGCCGTGCGGCTTGTATGCCACGTGCGATGCTGTCGGACATCGCTCACATTGCACATGCATAACGGGCTACGTTGGTAATCCTAAAGTTCAGTGCAACGCCACCTCTACACCGAATATTACTTACCGAACAGATTTCCCTCTACCAGATATGCAGGTAATGAAGCTTTTAGGATAGAGAATTTCTAATAAAAATCCGACTTGGATAAATATTAAATGTTACATTATTTATTTTCTCAGGTTCACTGTTTAGCTGATGGTGTTCGTGTTAGTTTAAAAATAAAGGATTTCAATGGTGTGCTATACGTGAAAGGTTACAGCAAAGACGAACGGTGTCGTCTCGTAGTGCACACTTCTGAAAGTCAAGAGAGTCCCATTGACTTTACTGTTCATTTCGGAGATTGTGGCTTGGTTCATGTTAATGTGAGTGAAAAGTATTATCCTTACAAAAAAAAATTAAATACAGGTAAAGTGTATCATATAAGTATATGGATAAATCATTTTTTATATTACAGGGTCTTGCAAGCTTCGTGCTAGTTATGCAAAAACATCCCAAACTGGTAACGTCAAACGCCAAAGCGTTCCACATAAAGTGTATCTATCAAACAGGTGAACAGAATGTAACACTTGCGTTTAACGTGTCCATGTTGACTACGGCTGGCACCATAGCAAACACTGGTCCGCCACCCACATGCTCCATGAGAATAGTTTCACGAACCGGAGACGAGGTCAGCTCCGCCGAAATAGGCGAGAACTTAGTGCTGCAAGTTGATGTACAACCGTCCAGTAAGTACAAAAATCTCGTACAATTGGCTTCAAAAGCCAATAAATATATTATCTTATATTACAAGACATCTTGACACATTAAATAAATCTGTCGATGTAAGGGAAAAATATAATAATATTAATGAGACGATAGAGATGGAATTATTCTGTCACCTTGTCACAACGTAGGTACTAGGTATATATTTTATGCAATCTTACTGTATTTTTGATTTTATTTACTTTATTTCTTGGTACACTCACGGTGACCGGCGTTAAAAAAACGCATTGATACATATAGTCTAGTCAACAAGTTCAAAAACGTGTTAAATAGACATAAAGCTCCTAAAAATATGTGCCATAGCTCAATCGATTCGGAATGACGTCTAGAAAAATGTTTTTAAGAATATATTAGCACATAAAAAATTGCAATTGTTATTAACAAAATAAGATAAACAAAAAAAGGTCTTTAGTTTTTCGTTAATAACTCTTAAAATAATGATATTTAAGGAATTTTGATTTTAAGAAAAAAATACAAAAATTTTTTTTTCTTTAGTTTAAAATTATTAAAAATTATTTAATTTATAAAAACAGAGTTTGGAAAAAAAGTAGTTAATTAATAATGCTGTAACTTTTTGAAAAATCGTCAAAAAAAATTTTTTCACCGAGGTTTTTTTCGTTCAAGTGTCAAGATTACACTATAATTTATTCAAATTTTTAAATTGTAATTCAATATTTAAAAAAAATTATTTTAGGTGATTTACCGGTATTTTAGACGGCGCGCCTATGCCGTAACGCCCTCGCGGAGCCCTATTTCCAGCGTTAAAAAAAATTATAAATAATATAGATAGAGTTCCGAGGGTTAGTGTTTTTTTATTGGAAATTTCCTCCTCTTTCAGGATCTTTTTTCAAAATTCCTTAAATATCATTATTTTAAAAGTTATTAACGAAAAACTAAAGACCTTTTTTTGTTTATCGTATTTTGTTAGTAACAATTGCAATTTTTTATGTGCTAATGTTACAGTTAAAACTAGTTTGTAGTTAGAACGCGTTTTCCCTAGTTAGAACTAGTTTTTACTTAACGCCTTTGTTAAAACTAGAATTGACTGATATCTGAATATAATATCGACTAAAAGAAACTTTTAGAGAACATTGACTTAAATTAAGTTGCCAGGATGACAATATTAATTATTAGTAGGTAAATAAAATAATGAAATAAATCAACACAACACAACCATAAAATTTTAAAAAGAAACCTAACCTAACCTAACCTACCTACCTACCTACCTACCTACCTACCTAAAAGTGCGATGATCAGGTGATGCCTCGCAGCCAATCAGAATAAGGTATGATGAACTCTAACATCGGTCGGAACAGTTTTAACTAAATCGCTTCGGGAAAACGCATTTCGTATTGCAGAAACTAGTTTTAACTGATATTATATTCAGTTAATTCTAGTTTTAACAAAGGCGTTTAGTTAAAACTAGTTCTAACTAGGAAAAACGCGTTCTAACTACCAACTAGTTTTAACTGTAACACTAATATATCCTTAAAAAACATTTTTCTAGACGTCATTCCGAATCGAATGAGCTATGGCACATATTTTTAGGAGCTTTAGGTATGTCTATTTAGCACGTTTTTGAACTTGTTGACTAGACTAATAGATAAACTTATAAACATATCCAATATGTAGTCGAGCGAAGAAAAGAGAGAGGGCAAACAACATTGCCCAGTTTATATAGCTCCATTGTTTTGTTAACAATAGCGCGATGTACGCTTGTACAGCGACATCTGTGTGCCGCACGGTAAACCGTAAACACTTACATTGAATAACGAGTTTTATCCTCATTTCACGTTTACCTTGTTAACGTCCGCGTCGCTATGAGACATAAATTTGTAAATTTTCCTATATTTTAAATTCTGCTCTGATTGTCACAGGCATTTACGGTGGCTTCGCTCGAAGCTGTATAGCGAAGACAAGCGAAGTGTCGACGAACATAGAGAACGAGTATAGTGTGACGGACGCGGACGGATGTGCGACCGACGCGGCTATCTTCGGCGAATGGGAGCGCAGCGAGGACGGCAGCGCGCTGCGAGCCGCCTTCAACGCCTTCAAGTTCCCGAGCAGCGATAACATACGATTCCAATGTAACATACGCGTGTGCTTTGGAAAATGTCAACCGGTAAGAAGAAATTGCAATTTAAACTTATACACATCATTAAGCTTTATGATTGTGGAGCAAATAAAAATATAATTCTAGTTACCTAATAAATATCTTAAGCATTGCGTTAATATGTATAATCTGTTTAAACGTATGTTTTTATTTCAGATTTAAATGCTTATTTCTAGATTGTATTTATATAAGGTTTTGTACCTCTATTAAATGTAGATCTGAATTTACATTGATTAACAACTAGTCCATCGAACGATTGCTTAAAAATTGGTTCTTATTCATTCAACATATCATGTTCAGGTAAATTGCCGGGGCAACGACGCTTTCGGTAAACGAAGAAAGCGAGACGTTATCGAAGAGGGTCTCACGGGCCGTCTCCGCGAGGAGGTGACGGTGGAGTCTAATCAAATTCTAACGCTGGAACGACGCGACCCGTCGCGAGCCGCACGACAACGTGATGCCGGAACGGAGAGCTCAGGCGCAGCCGCGGAAGTGTGCGTGTCGGCGGCCGGCCTCGCCGTAGCGCTGGCGCTCACGGCGCTCCTGGCGCTGGTGGCGGTGGCTGCGGCCGTCGCGTGCTGGCTGGT
>DWAJ01000205.1:0-41552 GCA_018238005.1 Eurema mandarina
CGCGATCTTATTGGAAATGTATGTTTATATGTGTATATCTCCAGTTTGCATTACCTTTACCTATAGTTTAGCGTATTTTATTTATATATCTATATATGCTTTTTCTGAGTTCTTATTCTTTCAGTTTCGGGCAGTTTGTTCATTCAATTTCACGAAAATATAAATGTTTCATTATAAAATTCTTTTGAGTCGGTCTTCGATAACACTAAATGGTTATTAACTAGAAAAGTATATCCATTTAATATTATTATATACTATACATACAACAAAGTGCCGTATTATTAATGTGTTGCGTGTATTTCGAAAATTAATAATGAACGATAAGTTTTATTTTATTTTAAATTACAACGTTATTAGCGGAATCGTTTAATCTTAAAACAAATTTTAATTTTGAATGTCTTTTTTAACGTCCTCATTTGTATATACCTATTTTTGCAATTGAGTAAATAGTTTGATAACTTCAATTATTTGCGCCGGTTATAATTTAATTTCTGTACTTGACAGTAAATTAGAATTCCTTTATACTACCTTTTTTATTTCTACATTATGTGAGTTAAAAATTTATCTATATTAAGGCTTATTAGGATAATACGTCTCAAAAATATTAAAATAATGATCATCTAAGATAATAATAACGAGGGTTATACTAATTTCGGTCACGCAACGAAACGTCCCATAAATTAAGTTATCTGCCCACGGCTTTGGCCCGCGCCGGGGGCGGCGGGACGACCAGCCCGGGGTATGGGACATATTAATCATAATACACATATTGTGTTCAAATTAAATGATAGTTTACTGTTATAAAATACTAGCTGTGGCCGCGACTCCGTTTGTTCTCATGCCCCCTTACAACCCCTTTTCAGTTAAAAAGTAGCCTATGTCTTTACTCTGGCTCTAGACCATCTCTCTACCAAATTTCATTACAATCGGTTAAGTAGTTTTGGCGTGAAAGCGTAACAGACAGATAGATAGACAGAGTTACTTTCGCATTTATAATATTAAGTAGGGATGGTAAGAAAATTGCTGCAATTTCTAAGAAGACAATACATGTTTGTTCCCGGGTAATCGAATGCAGGTCCCACGAGAGCCGTGATTGCGAGTCGGTAACGCGATGTCATGTACGAGTCCGCCTGCCGTCCCTAGAGCCTTTTTATATTTCCTTATCTATTACTTATTTTATCTATATGTGTGTATGTACGTAACACACAGTTCGTTAACTACACCACTTAGGATGTTATAGTAGCGATTTTAATAATCATTATCGTGAATCGTTCTCGTAAAATATCATTAAACGGGAACAAGTTTCAAAGACAATTCACAATGAACGACTGAGTTCTTAGGCTTATTTGTAACAAATATTATTCCAAATGAAGATTTTGTTTTTTAATATCTTATTTTATATTTACAGAATAATCTAGAACTGTTCAGGGGATATTTTCAGTAATAACAGCTCGTGGCCTTCAAATAACTATGCAGATCTCAATGCACATCATACAATATGTTTTTTTTTATTATATAATAGGGGGCGAACGAACTGGCGCGTCACCTGATGGAAAGTGATCAGCGCCGCCGTATTATAATTACCTCTGCCTTATAAAAAACCGCACTAAAATAAATTCAAAATCAAAGTCAAATGTTATTCAACTAGGCCACTTTAGTAACACTTGAATCATCTACATTAAAGCTTAAGAGTTACACTTTATACAGTACATTTTTACCTTAAAAGGGAATCTATCTGTATAAAAACAATAACCTCTTTTATCGCATATCGATTGGTATTATAAAACATGTTACATTGGCAAGTAATCGAAGGCAAATCCCGAGAGCATTGTGATTGCGACTTAACCAGGTAAGGTACGCGTTTAGCCTTCTAAGTTTATACTGCCTTGCTAGTACTGATATAAAGTTTTGTATTAGAATTAAATCAATGTAGGCTTGAAACAAGCATTGTTTACATTATGCTCTCTTATAAATTTGGCGTTTAAATCAGTTGGTAGAAAAATATCCGTAAGAGGATTTCCCCTCCGAGAGTAAAAAAAAATAAAAAAAGACGAGAAGTATTAAATGTTGTAAAAAAGATTCGTGTTGATTTCTTGTATAATTAAAACAATGAATGTATGTACTACTAACTTGAAAGTGTACATTCACTTACGTGTAATGGAATAATAATAATTCAATATAAATTACAAATTTAAATCTGTTATTTATTTTTTTGTAGAAGTGTATCAATTTCACAGATATCGAACAGCGCTCGAATAATCCTCAAGACCTAGACTTAGGAAAAAATGAGCTGATCAAATCTGTAATATAAAAAGCAATTTATGAAAATGTCGGCTCGTCCCGGGGGCCTTCCGCTCGACTTGACGTCGCAAATTGGCCGAACCCTTACATCAGATTTATTGAACCTAATAAAACGAAACTACGCAAGGTCAACGACACGTGACATTACAGCTATTGTTTTTTGCTTCAATCTTGAATCAAAAACAAAATCTATCCATTCTTTCTTCGTTACATTTTAAAGATTTATTAATTGATTGGACATGGACTACATTCAAATCCAAATCTGTAGAGTGGATCATAAAATCGTAATACCACAAATAAAAATATCAATACAAAACAAACAAAGCGTGACAACCCTACACAAAAAAAATAAAATTTAGATTTCAGGGCGCAAATGAAAACCCTCATAGATTGATGGCGGTTATAAAAATTCCATATAAATTCGGCTAAGCCTCGCCGGGCGCGACGCTATTGTCGATAGCGGTGATATAGGGCTGTCATCCGCAATATATATATTTAAACCAATTGCGCTTGACTTATCGACAGCTGTCCTGGCTGAAATTCGACCACCACTCGTAGATTTAGATTATATTAGAACAACCGTTATCAATGTTATGTTGACCCATTTTTTAAGTTCAACAGGGATTTTGGATCATACAATAGCGCAACGAATACATGTCAATGTGAAAGCAAATATTAATTACCAATTGCATAAAAATACGCCTTTAGTTTTAAAAACAATTCGCACATCTAGTTCTTAAAAGTCATAAATGTCCAAAAATCCAGAATTGAGTTAACACTGTCAAAACTTCTTTTTTATATGAATGCATTGAGTGCTTAAAAATATATTTTTTAATTCAACAACTATACGTTAGAGAGCGCCACTGTCCTTATAGCATTCAGTGCAAAGTTATGAGAAAAACAATCTTTAATACGCTCTAGTGAAAAATTTAGATAAATACATTTATGACTTTATAGAACTAGATGTGCTAATTATTTTTAATATATAAAAAGAATCATATTTTCAATTAATTCTTCTTATCTTCGGTTACTTTATGTGTAAAAACAATCCCCCTACTTCTCGGAGAAGATAATTCCAAAGAAATATATTAATCGGTTCCGCTGTTATAGTAATGCACATAGCAATACATTTGACGGCTCACTTTCATATTTTAAACATATGTTATATACATATATGACATTACCGTTACACAATAAAAACGGATAGCAATATTTCAGCGGTAATATATCAGCGAATAAGCCACAACATTCAACCTGAAACAGATTGCGGTAATGAATGCTGTGTTTAACAGCAATTAAACGATTTACGTGTGTTGCACGAGTTACGACACGTGGCCGAATGTAAATTTTTCGCTCCCTATTGGCTTGTTAAACATGACCCGAAAGGTATTGTTATACGAGTACGTAGGCTTTGAAACATGCTTTTGTTTACATTATTTTATGTTCAAACCAAAAATTCTATGTGTCATCTATCTTTGTTTACACTCCTTTTTTTAACATTTAAAATTTAAGTGATCACCCGACTACTGAAGTAGTATAAAATACTGTGTCTCAGCAGTCGGGTCCTTCCCAATGTGATTAATTTAAAATAAGCTTAAATGAAATTTAAGTAACCTTTTAAAGCAGCTATCAGTTTCTTGTAGGATTTTCCTTATTGAATCTGCATTGCGAAGTTTTATGTCTAACCCCGTTGAATTACAAACTGTCTGAATTTATTTTTTATACGTAATAAGCTCTTAATAATAAATAGAGATGCGTGTATCACCGATATCAAATATCTCTTTCCCCCACAGCTTCCGAACTAAGTAACATAACATAGTACACCAATAACAAAGTTTGGGCAAATAAAGTATTCATTGCGTTGTAACGAAGTGCTGCCGATGTTTGCGTTACATTACCGCAGCCTCCCCCCCCTCCTCACACCCCGCCCTCACACCCCTACGTCAAATACTCAGATTATATTTGCTTAGAAGTAAACTGTATCTGCCTATCACGTGAACAAACACACATCAATATTATAGCATAGTTTCAAGTTACCCGTGTAACGTGTTTACGTATTAAATGTATAATATAGCTTCAAGCAAGTTGTTGGCAATACTTGGTACACTGCTACGTACATAGAAATTATTTATTTAATTTTATAGACTGAAAATAAAGAGCAATTATTTTACATATTTATTAGTTGTGCGTTTTCATTGAGATGATTGGCTTGAGGACCAAGAATGAAATTTTTTACGTATTCGCATTAAGGAAAGCTAAATTAAGGTAACCAATCACAAATGTACATGTAATATTTTCTAAGTTTACTTAAGTCCCAGCTTCTGAAATTGTACTCGAGAACTAGGAAATCTTATTACATACTAAAACAAGCTTTTAAATTGATTAAAACACGTTATATTCACAGTCACGTCGGTAGAGAGATTGAGATTGATTATAGAAATGAAACTATACATTTACGATTTTATTATTTTACCATTTTGTTTTAAATCTCACGTGAGTGATCCACGTCGCCCATGAACAATCATGTATGGAGTTGGTCAATCACCACCAAACGCTCCTCTAAATTGGCAACTGTGTATCAGAGTTTAATTCTCACAGTAGTGCAATAGATTCCATATAATATTTGTAAAGCCGATTTACCGGCGGGTCGTTACGGCCGCGGTTAGCTGCGACATTTTGTGGGCTAAGTCGCGGATTCTATTACTGTTGAGTGTTGACTCCTTGGTGCTATCTAGACCTTGTGACGGCTAAGCTGTATTGGAGTGATTATACGAGTAGTTTTATTGTTACGATTTGGGACTTAACATAAAAAATGTTAGTGTTATTAAATTTTGTATACAATTATGTCTCAGTGTACATGGTATTTCTTGAGCATTTAAAAACTACATAACATCACGCTGCGACTAATAGGAGCGAAGATATAATGGAAAATGTGGAAAAAACGGGGAAAATTATTCATCTTTGAGGGCTTTCTTTGAGTGTGCTGCGAAAACGGTTCAAGATATCAAAAAATATGTACGAAAGTATTATTCCTCTTTAAATAATCTAAAAAAAAGTTCACGACAGTATATGTCTATCTTCTAAGATTACTACTACTATAACATAATAATAGAAATAGTTTCTTACGCCGGTTCTTCTCGCCGGGTTAGTTCCCAAACCGGTGGTAGGCACCATGTAGACTTTCTGAAGGTATTTGTTTTCAAAGCTACTCAGAAATAAATATTTTTCATTTCATTTCATTTCAGAAATAGATCCAACGGGGACGAAGTCGCGAGCAACAGCTAGTCTGCTAATAAAACAATTCGGGATTTCATTGGTAAGTTCAGTATACAATTACCTATAAACATTATTCGCAAACACTTTTATAATATTAATTTTAATTAAAATGAAATTTATTACTTAAACTTATCCTTTTCCATTATAGATAACAGACAAAATTTAAGATACCTTTTTAATACATCTTTTGTAGTTATTACATACATTACATACATACACGGAGTCGGAAATAGCAAGCTTTTAAACCAGTGTTCAAAGTACCGTTTCAGTGTTTATACCAGAGAGTGCCACCAGTCACCACAAAGAACTATAAAGATTTACAGAACTGCACGAGTTAATACATTGTATGGAATATTATAAAAGTGTCTGTAGCCGCGGTTAATGTGGCGAGAAGAGAGTTTTATTAGTGTTCCGAGTGCTTGCGATGCGACACATTAATCCGATGATGGTGTATTGCTCTATGATCTTAATGTCTATTTTTATGTCAAAATATAGTAGTTTTTTATAACGGTTATACAGACAGACAGAAAAACAAGAAATTTACTAATTGCATTTTCGGCATACTAATACTGATCAATCCATAATTAACCCCTGATATATTTCATATACAGAATTGACCCCTTATCATCATATAGGAAGTGGTAGATACAATGGCGATGATTTCATCCGGATTGTCTAATTTCTTACGTACCTATATTGTACTTCATTTGCTATTCCGTCGTATGATGATACGATTTAAACCAAGTTTCTAGGTTCCAGGACGAAAATTTACTAGAGATTTTGCATTAAAATCTTAATGTAATATTTTTAATTTAAGTGTGTATTTAAATAAAAACATTGCAACCCATCCAAACCGTTGCTGCCTTAATTAGAGTCTCCATATAAATGTAATCGCACAATACGCAATTTTCCCACCGTGGGCAGATTCACTAGTTCACTTGCTCCGGACCAATTTAATATTTAAATGAGTGCAGTCAAATGAGCTTTAATTAGACAACGCGGAACTGAGGAAACCAGGGGGGTGCGGGGTAGCGGAGGGGGGAGAGGGGAGAGTGGGGAGACAGGGGAATAGAGGACATCTGGCGTTTAACGATATTAAACAATTATGTTACGTATCATTTAGAAAGGCGTTTTGATAATCTCTCCAATTAGCACTGCTGAAATTGTTTCTCCAGTTTTGAGCTTAAATTCAAATGTATATTTCGTATTCTCGGTATTGCTCTGTTCTGTTTCAATTACCCTTTATTCTATTTATGTCTTTAATATTTAATATTTAGATCATGACCTTTTCAGACACAATGTAACAAATATATTTCAGTAAAATCAACAATTATGTTTATTTGAATAGGAATTTGAGACAAGTATAATTAATTTTAGAAGGTTCTTCGTATTTTAAATTTTAGATCCATAAGCGCCCTGTGTCCCCTCAGCCAGTTCGTTATAACGCGTGCTATGGTCACTAGTTTAATTACATAGACTTAGCTCAAACAAAGCTGAAAGATCTCGATCCGGAACAACTTCATTAAGCTATTAACGGATTTCAAGATACTATCACACAGAAATAGACACGCTTTTAGATTTAATTTAGTTATTAAGGCTGTGAGTGAGATAATGAAGTAACGATTTAATAAAATTATACTTATGATGTTTGTTGTCAGCGTTATAAAATTATATTTTTCATCGAATCATTTAATTCTATAAACTGCTATCCGAAACCGTAGCGGTATAGTAGGAGCCGTGGGAGGAAGGCAAACAAACATAATGTCCCATTTACAATATGAAACTATAGTTTCACTAAACCAAGGATAAGCGAAAACATTTGACACCATGAAAGTGAAGTAGGCGTAACTTCTCATAGTAGTTGACACAAAAGGCCCTGTAAGCCTTTTAGTTCACAAAAATAACGATCAAATATCTGTGTAATGTGATATAATATTGCGTTCCTCGTGGGCTCACTTTTTGTGTTTTCACGACGCTAGCCTAAAAGCCTTTTAAATGTACAGTCGAGCACAAAAGTACAATTAACAGTAGGTACAAATGTTAAATCTTAAATACTGCAGGTTGTAAATTTCGGAGCAATAATTAATGTTGTGAAAATTACTGTTAAAATAATTAGTGCTCAGGTAATTTGTAATTTTTAATGTGTTAGACTTTTACAGACGTATGTACAATGTTCATGATAAATAAAATAAACTGTATTATTTCGTTCTTTTGTTATTACTAGAGTTGTAGCTCCTGTACAAATAAAAGTAAAAAAATAATGAGTCAAAGCGGAGGATTTAGTTTTTTAGCAAAAAAGAGACATACCTCGTAAGCCCTTCGCCTCGAGCTACAACGTAGAACAATGTAAATCTGACATTACTGGTTTTGTTTTTCTTTAATAAATGATATGTATAATATTTTTTATTATTATTATGTAGGTAACTTGTTTTGATCTCAATATTGAAACCAATAATTTATCTTTGCGCGACTGTTAAGAAATAAAGCATCTATAATCTTTTTGTTTAAAATGACTTAATTGGATTTTATTACAATATTTGCCTTTCTTATCCTTTCTCTATCCGGCAATCATTTGCTCGTACTCTAGACTACCTACTACAAACCAACATAAATATGAGTATTTATTTCTATTGTAATTAAAATATGTAAATTATTCCGAGAACTTGACTGGCGCTTAGAGCACTTTAACAATTAAACTCTAAGGTAAAACTCTCAACCTTTATAAGTAATTGATACAATAAAGGTACTTCAAGAACAAGTGCTACATTAGAAATAGTCCACTTTCCTCAGATTAGCATCTTTAATCGACAGAGCAGTGGGCGTGTTCACGTCCGATCCTTTGCATATTCATGAAATTATTTTCGCGATCTGAGACCTGGTTACTAGGTGGTGAACTATTTATACTGCAGAGCTCGTATCTACATTAAAGTCCATATAAATATATTAAGAGGCTGGTCCTCTTAGCGCTGTAGGCTGCGTATATTTTTATATCTGAATTGATTGTTATTCGTTTATGTAACTAAAATCTTCTATTTTCTATTACATGTAAAATTGTAAGTTCAAAGAAAATAACATGTTATTTCAACCAACACATTCCTAGAATCAAATGTCTTAAGACTAGCATAGTATTGATTTCTACTTGTAATATTATTTAATATCCATTCAGTACATTCAGATATAACTTTCTACAACCTCTATAAAACATTAAAGAGATCAAATATAAAGGAACATTTTCTTATAGCTACTTTAGTAACTTTAACAGTAAACAAATCACTTGGAAGCAAATAAACACTTTTATTGTTATTTGTACTCAATAAACTGTTGCCCAACGGCGCGACTAATATCGAGGTGTAAACTATAATCTTGCAGCAATGTACACCCATAAAGCCTCCACTTTATGCGCCATTGTCTCTCGCCTGGGTTCATTTGACGTAAATATCATGTATTTGGTTAGTTGTAAGGTAACGAAATGTTGATTTAATCGTTTTGAAAGTTTGTTTACTGTTTCAAACGTATACTAATAATCTTAAAAGGGGTTTCGTATTTGAGGAACTTTCGATTTACGTACCTACTATGGATATAATAAGCATAGGGATTTAAACAAATGAATCCGCGGGTCGATTATAAATATTGATGAGAACTATTAAAAAAAACAAACATACTTTTCAGTTTTATAAACTTTTAATCACCACAATAAAATCGATCATATTTTTATAATATTAATGGGTATAATAATATGCAACGACGATTTAAGATAACCTTAAATGTTATGCTTATAAAACCGAAATCGGACCGCAAACCAACCGTCTTAGTATCGTTACATTACAATATCACTTTCCCCAGCAACCAAATAAATAACCACACTAACCTTAAATAATAAAATAACTGACAAAACAGCTTCTGAAATTAAATGACTAGATATTTGACGCAGTAAACGTAAAATGTAAGTGATATTTTAGTTTGAAATACGTAACGGCATCGAGAGACACGTCCCGTGGAACCTAATACGACGCTTTTATAAAATTATTTATAGGCAAATTAACGCGATGGTAAGTGGTGAATATACGGCGTGTATAACGAGCTTATTATAAGAAATTTATTATGCTTATAAACATATAAATTGGTTTTGTTTTGGTGTGTGATGGTGTCTTGGTTTTATGTTTTGGCGTGTGATGGTGTTGTTGGTCCAAAAAGAAAGTTGTATTTAAATATGTATATTATTGTTTCAGTACTTCAAAAAAACAGAATTACTATAATAATCGATTTTATTCATTTTAGAGGAATTTAGGTTTAGAAATTCCCTGAAAAGAGCTAATTAATTATTTACCTTTTTTTGAAAATTGAGACTGAAACCATCCTCCTAATATTAACAAATGAGTAAGTTTGCAAGAATATAGATGCGTTAATATTTGGTATTTGCTAAAGTTCGATCCGCAGAGATTAACCCTTTATGATAAATAAAGACTACGCGAATAGATACGCGGGGAAAAAATAGATTTTAATAAATATACTTTAATTTATACTAAGGTATAAATCGCGTATCTTTACGAAGACGATTTTATACTAAAAAAAGCCGCCACGTAAATTAAACGGCCTGTTTATAAGAATATTGAATATTTATATTTAACTAAAAGTTTTATCTATAATTATGTTATGTTCAATATACTTAAGTTATTGTAAGAATAAAATACGTAGAACAGCTTCAGGCAAAAGTTGGGACACGGAAAAGAGAAACTTAAACAGGCCTCCAAAAATTGTTTGATGTTTGAAGTTGTAATGAGGAATTAGAATACCGCGTCAGAGGAGCTATACTTAAGACTCAACATATTATATACTAGGTTTGCCTTGCGGGTTTTCCCGAATTGTTGGCGTCAAGTGATTTTCAGTTGTACTAAGTAACCTTTTACCAGAATATATAGAAGGTATATAAGAATAGGTGTGAGTTCGAGGTATCTGTTTGTGTGTGTGTGTGTGTGTGTGTCTTTAACGGCTATGAGATAAAATGGCCCCAAGAAGTAGGAAACATATCTTTTCAACTACCTCTGGTTATAAATTTACTAGTAGAATACACACTAAGCTTATAATTACTTGTGAGCTAAGCTTATTCTATTATACACTAACGATTTTAATGATGCAGCCTATCGCTAAGCTTTAAATGGAACGCAGCGCAAGGACTATAGACTATAGAAATAAATCGATTAGTATTATGAACAAAGTTATTATTAACAGCCTTTTTCGCGAACTTTAGCGGACCAGGAAATTGGGTGAGAAGGTAAAATGGCGGCGGGCGATCAACGCGTACCCATTCCTTACTAAACTTTATATTACTGAATTAGGAATTTTAGCGATTTACAATTTAAAGTCCGCTTAAATTTACTTGCATACTTGTTTGGGTCATTTTGAAATGTTTTAAACTTTTAGCTTCTATCTTCTATTTTGTGTCCTAATTTATCTATTTAGGCGATATTCCTTCCCAGTTGTATGCAATTACATTGAAACAATAAATGACTGTCACGGTCTCAACAATCTGAACATAGGTACAAGTTTTTACTAACAACCTTCCACAGTAAAGCTTCGAACGCCAGCTGACGGAGTAACACGTACCGGACGAAAGATTTCATATAATTTTTCACGGAGTTTAAACGTAAATTTTCCACGTTCTATGCAAAAAACAAAATCAGGCAAAACAAACTTGGTAGTCACGTCTTCGTATGTTCAACTTGTACGGTGCAGTATTCATGAGGGAGGGGCGGCGGGGGAGAGATGGAGGGGAAGGAAGGGAAGGGAAAAAATGGCGGCGTGACCATAAAGTGCACCTGCTTGCTATCGGCCAGTTCGCGCCAACTTTATGTTTGAGGGAAGGTTTTTTTAAGTTTCGTTAAAGTTCCGTTATGGTGAGAGCGTTTGCTTTTTCTGTTCGAATATTAAAAAAATTGTAGCACGTCCAACGATTTTCGCATAGTACATGGATAAGGGTTTTTTTAATTTAATGATCATATGAACATTCAAAGATTTTTGTGTCTTAATGCGAGTGCTACTTACATGTGATACTTAAATATTTGTTTTACATAATTATTTTTTAAATCTTTGAAATGATAATGACTTACGTACTTAAAAATCCCATCTCTTTTTGATAATTATTTAAATATTATATAAGTATATTTGATACTACTACGCATAGGCCATATTTTACTACTACCTTGTATCAAATAGTATGACAATGCTGGGAGTGCGCCCAGCTCCGACCGAGGAGACCATCTGTCGCGGCGACTTGTCTGTGTGTTAAATGGTTAATATCCATCGAACATAATGTCGCGTCATACATATGTACAACATATCTTGTTGTACCTATATATGATGCGAATTTGCCAAATGTGTGGTCGTAAAATAATACATTTTATCTCTCGTTTAAAATCCCACGGTTCTTGTTACTTTCCAGTGACATATACATATATATTTCACAATTACAAGAACACACAGACACTCATTATATAAAATACACCTATATTTTCAAATAATGTTATCATTTCAAACGCATATAGACAAGAAAACGCCCAAAGGAGTGATCAAGATCGGCGATGCGGTTGTTAAATAGAGAAGAAAGAAAAAAAACGAAAAACACGCAAACACCAGTGGAACCGAAACCGGGTGACATGCACAAGTTACTGTCAGAAACAACCATCCTTGATTGAAAGTGTCTGGAATGTGATATGTTCTTCAAAAATTCGCGGGCTCATAAGAACCACGTAGCGATCATATTACAGGGAAAGGTTGGATGTGATCATTGTAAAAAACGGTTTATCAAGAAAACGACGTGGCTCCAAATAGATGCCAGTCGCCGTGGCCAAGATAGGTCCGAACTCTGGAGGAACACACAAAAAGTTAAAAAGTGGCATATTTTGCTATAGTAAACCTATTCAAAAACTATTGACTTCTACTAATATTATAAATGCAGAAATCATTTTTGTTTGCGCTTTATCATCTGAACAGAACGCGAGTAAAACCACAGCACACAGCTAGCTTTTTTAATGTGGCTTTTAACAAACAAAAAATCCTAATGGTTGCACATATCGCAAGTGACTGGAGCCCGCCCAAACCGTGTCGGATTGAACCGGCGACCCCCGGCGCCCCGCCGGCTGCTCTCGGAACAACACGCGTACAGTGAATATGTGAAAGTTTTATATTTGTTTTTTATTTGCACCTAAATTATTATATATTGGATTATACACGTACAAGTATACTACGGTTTATACTGTATATTATAGGACAAGAATCAAAGCAATTCTGCTATATAAAGATTTATAATATAATCTAAAGGATTATTTTGATGTCAAAAAACAATTTTCAATAGGCTTTTTCATAATTGTACCTAATCAACGTCGTAGACGTATACATAGTAGTACCATTTTTAATACAAAAATACATGTCAGGTTATTAAGGAAGTTTTAGCCACATTCAAAACTATCAAACGCATGCTAATGTTTAAAAATTTTAACCTTCGACTGCTTATGCTCTAAAGTAAACATTTCAAAACAAAATCATTTTTTATGTCATTTCCACCTTCTGTTTTGTATAAACAAAACATTTTAGCTTCTACTTAATTCAATCACGGCCTTACGTTTAAGTAAAGGGCGGGAAAACTAAATTTACGCGGCAAACGACGTGACGTCAGTTAACATGGCGGCGCGGCGCGGCACACCAACACGTAATTCAATTGTACGAGTATATTAAAGAAAGAAAAAACTTCAGTACACATGGACATTTAATTATTTATAATTTAAATCTAATTAGTCCTTTATATATAAGTATTAAATAGGAGTCAATTTGTTTTGTATACTGGTGAACCCTTAAAAAACAAATCTCAAACTGTATTTAATTTATTAAAGAAATATACGATTCAAAAACAAGTGAAAAGTTTATAAAGTTGTTTGAAGTGGGATTTTTTTGCCAAAAGTGTATAACAATGCAAAGTTGAAATTGTCAACGTGTGCTACGACAATATGTTACCAAGCTGTTGTTTTGTTGTATGAAAATATTTATACGTTTTACTTACTTAAGCCTAATTCCGTTTTTTGGATATTTATCAGTCTTTATTTCATATAAACTTTGACAACCCCCTTACAACCCTTTTTGCCAGTTAAAAGTAGCCAATGTCAATTCTCAAGCCGTAGACTATCTGTGTACCACATTTCATTCCAATCGGATCAGTAGTTGTAGCTTGAAAGCGATGAAGACAATAACCTTAGTAAGGATTTTCTATTCCATAATTATATTAAGACTTTAATAAATATCGTAAAAGTTTCTGAAACATTAAACACAATAAGATATACGAAATATTAAAGCGGACGAAACGATCCATCTTGTGGAGTTATTCGCAAAGGTCGCCTCTCGTTGTGATCAAGATGAATATTACATTTGAAACTCGTAAACAAGTCCCGTTGATGCAGACTCAGATCGAATTACATCATATTGTCTCGGTGATTGATGGACGAATTAAGTTTATGCGATTTATATGTTTTAAATAAATTAAGAATTGGAGTTTTGAAATAAACAAAGGCTTTTCGGGGAGATAAAGGGATTTGTCTATAGTTCCTACCTAGTTACCAACCTAGTTCCTACCTAGGTTCTAGGTTCCTACCTAGTTAGTAATATATTGAAATAAATAAGAAGATTTAACAAAAGAATGGAACGAAGGGTACATTAATTATTAATTATTGAGAAAAATTCAAAAAATGTTAAAACAACTGTTGGACTATTAGTGATAAGAATTCTTTATAATACCTAATTTATAATTTAATCCTTTACTTATGGTGACTTGGAAGAACTGGCTTATAGATAATAAGGCCGCCACATACATGTTGCCCAAATTCCTATAGCCTAAAATTGCAAAAAGTATTTGAGAAGTATTTACATGGGACTCTTATATAAACGAAAGACATGTCGTTTCTATAGAAAAAGATAATGAAATCGGTTTTTTACATGGACTATAAAACTGGACTTTAACTCAATATAAATACGGTACGTAATTCCCTATTTATAAAAGAGAATATTTTGCAATTCAATGAAATCAAATTAATCGCTTGTTACGAACGAATCGAAAAGCCAAAACAGCTCGCAACTAAGTGGATATTCTTTTAATTGCAATTTATTTTCACTTTTACTAATGGCTTTTACAAATCAAGCCTCCATTTGTGCTTTGTGGAGCCTTAATGGACGCTCTTCAAATATTTGCTGTCGATCTACAGTTTGTAAGGTTCGGGTCCGATGCATTGTGTTGTGTATGGTGTGACGTCATTTATTTATAAAAGGATCCTATAACAAAAATTCACTGGACCATTCTTTTCGCTAAATTAACTTATTATAATTTTTTACAATTAAGATTTTCTTCTTAAAAAGTATAATTTAGTTTTGACTGTGGCCTAAATATTGTGCATTATAATTAACTATCTATCAAAACAATCCGAGTTTCAGTTTTTGTTACAATATTTAAACCACTTAAATTTTAATCTTATTTAATATAATAAATACCATAAGATCGGGTCAAAATATGTAAGTATTTTGAGCTGGCTTAATTAAAATGATCTATTTTGAACATTCAAGCATTATTCAGAGATATATACTTGATATTATTTTGATAAAAAATATTGAAAATAAACACTAACAATCGCGTTTACTTAATTATTTAAATGATTAATTAAATTCAAAAACATATTAAATACTAACATATTAGTCTTATCAATAAATAACATAATAATTAAATGCTGTAATTAAAATCATAATTTAAAATAGAATTTAGTCTATATTGTTTTTGGTACGCATGCAAATTGCGCGGTATGTACTATCTCTTCCCCCGGGTTCGCTCGCATTTATTAGCATACTTGCGGGTCGGGCCTCCGATCGCTCAAATTAACATCTTATGGGTAAACATGCGTTTCGTGGGACCCTGCAACGTCTTGCGGAAATAGCAGAAGATCTAGCGAAGCATTTAATAATCATATTTTATTCCTTTAATGCAATCAAAATTCAATATATTTTTAATTCCCAAATAGATTTGTATTAAGTCTGGTGCCTAAACTAGGCTACAAGCCCGTATTTATTTTAATGTATTTGTTTCATCAACAGGTCTATAAACTTGCCATTTTTTCAGAACATAATAAAAAATAAATAATTGGTGGTTTTTAAATAGCGAAATAAAATTTGTTATTATTTTTATTTAGTATATTCAAATGCTTTAAGATTGATTGATTTAATGATATTTAAGCCGAGTTTTAGGAGGGCTCTTAATAACTAAATTGTAAATACAAAAGTTTTTTCTTTGAAAGTGATATTTCTGAAGCATGTGGAACGCAAGCAAACATCTCCGATGCTACGCCGAGACAGCTTTTGTTATTTTGCATAAAATTATACCTGCTCCTAAGTCAATTCTGAATTTAATAGCTGAAGTAATTTGCATTTACTTTGTAAATGTGTACGTGGAGTTTGCATGAAGGGGAAGAAAACACATCCTATGTCGATATCAGATTTGTTATATGCCCGAAGTAAGGTGAAAAACTTCTATTATTGTTCTGTTTTATCAAAATTTTTGGAGTTAAAAGGAGTAAAGATTCATTATTACTATTTATATTTATGTTTAAATCTTTAAAAATATTCTCATGCGGTTTTTAAATAGATAGAGTGATTCAAGAGAAAGGTTTATATGTATAATACATGCATATATACGAGCGAAGCCGGGGCAGATCACTAGATTTATAAATAAGTAGACGCTTCTTAACTGTTTACTAAATAGTGCAATCTTTGAACTCAATACTTAAATCCATCCCATGAATTTCTGTTCTGTTATTTCGGTTTTTATGCTTATTGAACAAAAACAGCCTTAGAAAAGTTTAAAAGAACCTTTGTTAACAAAATTTATCGAGTCGGAAAAATATTCATGAAAATATACGTAGCTAAAAGAACGAAGGTTAATTCAGTGGAGATAATAAACCTTGGTTTTAAAACAACTTTTACAATACAATACAGTACGAAGAACGTATTTAAGTTAACATACTACGCTGTTTCCACAACCGGAGCAATATTATACTTTCTTTATATGAAACCTTAATTAAGTGAAGGTGTGACAAAGAGTTCCTAATAACAACCTTTAGTCCGGGTCTGTAACGAGATTATATGTATACATACATCGCTTCATTTTGTAGATTTAATCCGACCCGGGGTTAAATTACATTTGGTGCATTTGCGAGAACAAAGAAATCGCTGGACACACTGACGGGAGGGAATCTGATAGCAGCGTGGAGCGTTATTTTTTATGTTATAGTCTACGTCATTTGAATTTTACTCTCAGTACCCAGCGAATGACGTTGAAGTTACTTGTGTGAGCTCTCGCATTAGGAATATTTAAATCTGGAAAGTTCTACCGATTTAAGAAAACAGAAACACAGATCACTGAAAACCATATCGTACATCCAATAAGATATAAACTATTTCATATTAAATTTTAATGTTTTATATTATTTTCATTTATAAACAGAAAAATAATTTTAAGAACTATACAGTCAAATAATGTATTGGTACTTTATTCAGTAATAATGATTAAATAGATATCATTTTTCATCATCACCTAAATTACGGTACGTAATGTAAAAATAATGTATATTTAAAAGGCCTGTTATACTTCAATTTTTGAGTGAAATTTGAAAATATCCAGAATAAACAGGAAACGCCAACATTGCACACAGCGCATCACTTTAGTCTAATATTTCGGCTACAATGCAAACTGCTTTATAAAAATCCACTGACTTTTCAGATTAAATCCTCGTTCGCTATGCTAAGCGCAAACGACTTTTAAAAATGTATCATCAAGTAATCTTTATATCGCGACATTCAATTTTAGACTCTATCCTGTAATCATATAGTTTGTTTTCAAGTTTATATATTTTCTTTAGCATTGCATATTGTTGAAATATTGGAACACCACAAGACGAGTGTAAATTATGCAGTGTTTTTGAATTTGAAACCTTAGTACCATTACGTTAGGGTTGAAAGTTACCGGAGGGTGTGAGCGGCGCTGAGTTTGACACTTGTCGCAGTTTCAGTTGGTTCGTTTCAGAAATATTAGAGTGGCGTCGAGTCGTGTCGGAATAAATCTTACGTTGTTTGTGATGTATCAGATGTAAGGGTGCATGATGTATGTTGGGTTCAACACGAGATTTATAATATGTGAAGAAAAGTGCTTTTTACGTTATATTATAGGTATACAAATTGTAGCTACTAAGCTAAACGCTAGTGTCTGAGACAATTCTTATGATTATTTTTCAAAGTTTGTAGTTTATAATATAAAAAAGTATATTTAAAAAAAGCTTACTATTTAATGCGTTAAATCTATTTCATTTACTAGGCTACTAAAAAATACATTCCAAAAAAAATCAAAATCTGCTTAGAACTTAACCATCATTTTAGGTGTTGCCATCTGGTAGCTGAAGAGTTCAAAACAAACACTTACATAAGGAGGGACGTGGTGACGAATTGGTTGGCTGTAGCTGGGGTAGGCTGGGGTCGGGCTTGCTGAGGGTCGGGAAACTCGGAGTAAACAAGTTTGTTTCGCGAAACTAATGAAAGACAGCTGGCATTGTTCTGAACACATTGCGCGAAGGAATCGCGCGGCTGCCGCGAGATTGCTACGTGGTAACGTGACACACTAATGTCATTTGTCTTTTACAATACCAAAACCAGCTTCATAAATACTTTTAATTAAAAGAATGATAATTTATTAGAGTTCTTTCTTAGGCAATGACCTCTCAGTACACTACATGTAAACTATTCGAAAAAGTTTATGGTATGGTAGTTTTATTGGTGTTTTTTTTTCATAACATAGGGGGCAAGTGGTGATCGCCGCCCATCAACACTCACTGAGCTTGACAGCTCAGGAGTGGGGCCGACCTTTTAAAAAGATGTACTCTGCTCTCTTCTTGAAGCACCCAAGTTAGTATAAATTAAATCTGTTTCTGCATTATTAATTAATATACACTTCTCGGTAGGAATATTGCGTTTCTCCGTTTAAATGATTATCACTGGTACTAAAGAATTTTAATACTCTAACTATATAACATTATGCTAAAGTGACTATCTACAAGTTTTCGATTAACCTTCGAACATTTCACCAACAATAATTTCTAGTAAACACCGCATTATCGTGTATCCTTTGTGTCGCTTTTGACTTAACCGTACAGGAACATAACAAATGTAGTCTGAATTCCAAGATCACTGAAATAATATAATTTTTCAAAGCAACAGAGCACGAGAGCAATATTAATAAGTGTCCCCATAACTGCGAAACATCAAGTGATTCGACTTATCATTTCTTGTCGCCTCATTATTTCGCACTTGACAGACGAATTTATAAGAGCCGCTTCAACTCTGCTACACTGCACGCGATAATATTGTTACCATTAAATTTCTATTTTTCAGATTAAATGTTATAAAATCAAGTTATAAATATGCGCAATATTTATAACTAGGTTTTATCAATGTTTAGAAAGAGAGCATCCGCTATTTAGCGTTCGATGAATCGTTTTCTCTTTCGCACGATATATTTGCTGTCCGATGCCCCTAAGCAGTAAATATGAAACGTGTTTACGTTCTAGGCTTATATTATATACAAATTATACATTATAAAACGAACAGCGACGCCTCAAACTAATCGATGACAAAATTACATGGTACTCTTGACAAATGTGGCATTAGTAACTTCTGTTTGTAACTTATAGTCAATATATCCTTAGCTACTCTTCCGCTGGAGGTTGTACACCGCTGCGTCTGGCAAACGCAGTAAATCTATCAGAATATTGAGTGCTTAGCTTGGCCCGACGCCAGGACGGCTTTATGATCGCGTGTAGCTCATAAACCACACCGTGCCTCGTGTTATTAGTAACAGGTGCTTTCTTTCGTGTGACAATTTTATACAAGTGTGGCTCTTGTCTAATGCTTTTGGCTAGGATTGATTCCTTGTTCCTTGATAGTTTATGTTTAATGCCTGTTTAACAAATATCAAACAATACTTAGTAGTAAATACTTATGATGTTAACGTCGCGCCCCGCGGTTTAATACGCATTATGCATGTCGTTAAACCTTTCCCTTAAATCACTCTATCTGATAAAAAACTGCATGGAAATTTGTTGCGTAGAATTAAATATTTAAGCATAAATAGGGACAAACAGAATATATAATAATAATAATAATATTAGAAAATGAAAAAAGATATGAAACGTGTAATAAAAAGCCTTTGTAAATTATAAATTCAAAAAAAAAATGGAACAATTCAAATATTTCTTGACTTTAATTACCCGCTCTGTCTTTCCCTTCTTAATTAATGTTTTAGATTCCTTTTAAACCTTCCTCTCGTAATTAACTTCGTTAAACGTTCGAAAAATTATTTTAATAAATATAAATTAAAATTTATAAAAATTATACAGTCCGTTTTAATTAAGCATCGTTTAGTGTATTATTAATTTTATAATGAAAATAATTTGTCAGTTGAAATGTTTATGATAATATTATTGCTTGTTATTTTTTTACTACAACCGGTATTTCGTTTCTAATTATTGTAAAAGATAAAAAAAATTGTTTTGTCTTAATCGTCAACGGTACATTTCAAAATTTAATCTATGTTTAGAGAACTAAAAATAAATGACGTCACGAAATTCGTAGAAAATAATAAGCTACAATTTCCTGCACTGTCTTTGTTTTTCATATAAAAATGTACACTCGTAAATTACATTCGCCGTTCATATATTCCACAACGCACAAGTGTTCACAAACTGGTATGATATGAAACAACAACACTGAAGAAATAGCGAAGGAGCACAGTAACAATTACTAGCAATTTATCGCTCCCCGGGGAAGTAGGAGCGGGGGGAGTTGGGGGTAGGTGGGGGGGGGCAGCCTGAGAGGAACGCTGCCAAGTTCTCCAGAGTTCCATATATTACTTATGACTTTTATTCTCAGTTGGATTAAAAATTTTAATGAAATTCTTGATAGCTGTGTAAGCGTATTTTATGTCGGTCACCGACCAATCGAACCGAAATTAAACTTTTTACATTATGGGTACTTGACGTAAAATATAGTGGTCAAAGTGTTTATTTGAAATATACTTATATTTGAATTAGACAGATTAAAATTGTTATTGTTCTGACTAAATATTAGCCGGAAAGGTTTTCCTTTTCCTATCAATCTAATAAAATTATTTTATGTAATATACGTTTTTTAGATTGTAAAGTATTTTTGAAAAAAATATTTAAATTAAAAAGACCTCAATACAAAACTAAATCTTACCAAATAAATATTGAAGTTATTCATACAAAAAAAAATAAATATGTATATCTTATTTTTTAATATTTTATGATTTATACTATGATGCGTTTATCATCAAAATACGCCACTAAAGAAGCGGCTGTGTTTTGAAAGATTAATAAGGAAGACATCCGAGTAAAGCCTTACAAACAAAAGTCGTCACCGATAGTAAGTAAATCCGCGCAAACTCGGCCGGAAGTCGGAGGCTTCGTAAGGTTTCTTTAATTCGGGCCGGGCGCCGGAGATAAGGCCGGATCGAAGTTGCGATGTAAACTTCAGACAATTAAACCTTTATTTCGCGCGCGAACAATAAGAAGTAATTAGTGGAAGTCCGTCTCCCGGTTTTTTCAAGGAAAAGTTCATCGCCGCCCTTTGTTTAGGGGAATTTTCATCAATCCTCCCGATGATGGGAGGATGGCCCTCGAGAAGTCTATTAACATCAGAAGCGACTCGATGACGCTATTGAAGTTCAATTGAGTCGGCGGAAGCGCGCAATACGCCGCCGATAAACTGTGAACCAATTTAAGGAGCCATTTTTAATATCCGGCCGAGGTCGACATACTTCCCTTCGCACGGCCCTGCGAGTGTTAAATTCAATAAACGCTAGGACTCAGATCTCGGCGTTTTCAATACTCCTTATTGAGCCATTAACTGTAATGGCTGTTACAATGGAGCATTACAATTTGTTTGTCGCGATGGTGGAGAGCGGGCCGGAAGTGTGGGAACCGATTGAGGCTTATGTCGGAGGAGGAAGGTCGAGAGTCGAACGGCGCATCGAGTTGATCGGCGGATACTGTGGAGTGGTCGCGTTACACAATGTGTCGTATGTCGTATCGACGCGCGGGCCCGGCGCTGCGGCAGGCTTGCGGACATTGATTGTGTTTGGGAGCTAACCGATATTAATTTCGTTAATTGTCGCTTTACATTCGCTCAAGTGAGCCAGAAAAGCGATACTTTACACCTACGTTGCCGCAAAATAATGACTCCATTTCCACTTAATTTCCCAATTTACTTGCACTCGATTTTAATTCAATATTAATTTACTCCACTTTACATAGATACGTTCCTGTTTTTATTACTAGTTTATTAAGACAAAACTTTATATTGACTTGACATTAAATGGCTATCTACACCTTACTTAAGCTTACCTGCTGGACAGACGCAATCAGTCACATCCCTTCTAGCTCTTCTAGAAACTTCTAGCGCTCTCTCGTCCGCCGGTGACGAGGGCCTCACCAGCAGCTCCAGCATCGACTGCCGCTCCTCCAGCACCTGGAGGCGCTGCTCCAACAGCTGCTGCCGAGCCAGCGTGTATCCACAGCCGACCAGAACAACTACACACAAGCACACTTGCACAACACAACACCAGTTTTTACGATCCTCACTTTGGTGCCCCATTTTAAAATCCAACTCGATTCAGAATCTAACGTCTGCATCAACCGACATCCATTCGGATTAAAACTTTCTTACTGTATTTAATATGTCACGAATTCTTTTTAAATAATTATTCTTTTTCTCTTGGAGTCCCAAATTTGAGCTCAATTTACGATCTCTGAACTGGGACGCAACAGTAGTCAAATTAGTTGGAGTCAGATTGCGACGCGTAGTGCGTACTGTCCGTGAAGTGTTACTGTCAGAGGCGAGGTCCCTCGGGAGAGGAAGTGGCCTGTCCGCCGCTGACGCCCTTCTAGTTGTGTCGATTGCTGACTAATGGTACCCGACCGAACACTTACTGTTAGACTTGTCATTGACAATCTAATGACTGTAGTGGCAATATGACATCTCATATGTGTTTCAATTTTAGTAAATTGATATCAAATAATTTAAATTGTATGAATAGTGGTCAATTTATGAGTATTTGAAAAATATACAATTTAGGTTGTATACGAAAATTTTCACTACTAAGTCTGGGAAGTAGAAAGGTTAAACCTTTCTAGTGTGTAAATCGTTATAGTGTTCTCATATGCTTTACTATAATTAAGTCATATTTAATGAAATGTCGAAATCCCAAAACGTTTCGCTTTCGCACCATTAATCATTGAATAAATATTCATAAGGCTTTGTTGCACAAACGTAAATATTAGAAATGCACCCACACCGCGACACGGCGACACGGCGACAATGATGGCGATTTGCATTTATATTGCATATAACTGCTCCCTGATCGGTGCGCGACCAATTACGGCTTCTTGTTTTACATTAAGACTAATGTTTGGGGAGAGAGCACTATAGCGCCATTATTGCGTTTTGTTGAAAGCTTCGGATATGCAGACGCGTGTACGCGTTACTTCGACTGTACATTCGAAGAAGAAGTTGATCAGATTCAAAATAAAAATATGGTAACACAAAACAAGTGTTTCGATGAGTGGACGAATTCATAGTATTAATTGTAATTTCCATGTACAAATGTCGTAAGCTAGCACCTCCGCCAACAAACAGACACAAAGTTCAACTTCGCTTATATTAATTAAAACATGTTATATAAAGAGTAATATAATTGTTTTGAGATAGCAAATTATATATAAAGAAGTTTTTTACAAGGCCCAAGGTACAGATAAAATAAACTTATATATGAATGTGTATTAAACGCCCTATAAAGGTATATTGTGTATATTAGTGTCCCGTAAGTACTTGCGAAAACGAGAGTCGAACGAATAAACTGAACGTTGTACGCATTATGTATCTCGGCAGTCCCCGACCGACTCACACCGAAGCCCGCCAGTAACACAAAAAGGTTACAAAGTCTAAGATAAAAATGCAAATGTCCTGTAACCTTGTGATCCCTTCGCTAGACGAATAAATCTTGGCAATCTTCACGCCGCGAGCGGAGCGCGCGTGATAAATCGTTATATGGCATTATCTGGCCGCTTTGTCGCTTTGATAGTACGCGTCACGAATCTTTAGCGCTGAACGAAACCTGCGCAGAAGTCAAAAATAAGGTATGGAGGTAACGGCGCGGCGCGCGGGGCGCGTGATCGTCGGGTGCCCGAGCGTTGATTGGTTGTCCCAGTCGTGTTGTCTTTCTCGCACATATACGTCAATTGCGAGCGCGATTGCCGATGCGCAGCTATTCTCGTCTAGCGCTAAACATAAATGACGCGTACTATACTATACTGCTTTTGCTAGTTACATTGGGAGTAAGGCTTGCTGAACCAATAATTAATTATTTTACTCGGTAAAAATTAAAGCAATAAACTGTTGATAAAATATAACCCTCTCAACGTAATAGCTGAAACTAAAATGTTAATGTTTAATGCCCATGTTACCCGAACTCAGGCATTATTACGAATCTTGTGACATTTCATTCATCAAAATCAGGACTGTTATAGATAGACATACACACATACACTAAATCTTACTATTTACTTCGTGAATTTTATTAGAAGCGTCATAATATCGTTTACACCTAAGATAAGCATTATTGCTTTTTAATAAAAACAATAATGCTTACTTATGATATTATATTATACTTTCAATCCTATAATAATGTGCTTTCATAGTAGTTAGTGTAGTTGGCCTATCACGATAAAGCTGTCACCAAAGCAGTACCTATATGCGGACTTTTAATATGAATTTAGTGCGAACTAATGCACTGGGCTATTAATCTCTCTTCTAATTGAGATTCATTGTCAGCAGTGAGCAGACACTCGCTGATGTGTCCACGGGACATACTACAAAGATGGTTATGACGTCATGATTATATAGCAACTATAAGGTACTGACTACTAACTAAGATTAGTCTGAGTTTGTAGGATACGATAACAAAATATAAAAATGTGAAATATGATTTAATAACAAGAATCATAGAAGATGCAATAGAAAATAAATATAAATTTGAATTTACATGTTGTAAAAACGACTATTGCTCTGAAATAAACATTTACATTGTTTTTATTTATTTTAATTAGTATGCTTCAGAATTTATTAATGACCTACAGCTGGACATGTAAAAATAACACCATTGACATGTCAATTAAATCCGGTACGGAGAAGGAGCTTATCTAGAAAATAGTATCAATTCAGAAAATCAAGTTTCACTGTGTCTCTTCTATTGAGTAAAGACATAACGAAAGAAAGAAACATCTCTGTATTGATTCATTTCAATCTTTAAATTGGCTTTTACATAATATAAGGAAATATTGGATTTTCGCATCAATTAATCATTATAACTAATATAACGAGATTTTATTATAGCGTTAGTATTTTCGGTACCAGTCCTTGGAAGACATTCTTATCAACATCCAAATATCCGAAATAGAATCCGGCCGAATCCAATTACAAAAACGCTTGGAACATTCCAGAGCGAAGTGACAAAGTGGCTAGACTCAAGAGCACTTACGTGACTCCTCTCGCGCTGACATTCACCTACTCTTGCCCAATTAGTGCAGCCACCTCCTTAATTAGCGAGATAAAAGCATAACGCGCGCCGGCACCAAATTATCTACACTTAATTCTCGATACTATCTGACAATTACATTATATTTCATTCCCAATTAAGCCGCCCTAATTTTTAGATTGCTCCCGTGTTAATTGCTCTTAAAGGTTATTGAAGTCATTATTGACTTTAATTTTATCGTAACTGACAGAAAAGTAAATTAACAGTAACACTTGTGTTAGGGAAATTCAATCGCTTAAGATCTAATAAAGGCAAATAAAATATAATATTTTCATAATGAACATTTTCACCCCTATTTTATGAATAAACTATAACACCCACGCATGCCAAATTTAAATAATTTAGACATTGAAACTTAGGTCAGAGAGAAACAAAGTTAAGTGAATTATCAATTGGGACTTGACGAAAATGCCATAAAGCATCGAGTATAACAAAGGTGTCTGGGCGGCGACGCGGTCGGGGCGGCCAGGGCGGCCTGGGCGGCCGGGGCGGCTCGGGCGGCCTCACCAGACCGGCTAATACCGATTAACTTGCTTTCACATTTTTCTCATTTTTTTAATCGGATTACCCGTTAGCTCTTACGTTTAACGTTTGAACCTTGGTCCAATTCCCTTTTTACTTGGATTTTATGAATGTAGATAATTAGGGCTCGCTCCTGCTTGGATATAAATTTTATTTTGTTTTTCGTCCGCGAATTTAATCGCCTTGCTCAAATAGGGATTTATGTGTAAAGAGAATTTGTAATTTGTTTTTGTTCTAATTCTAGTTTAATCGCGCCGTTTGTTTGTAGGTTAGCGAGGGAAATACAAACTGGGAGGAGATACGATCTTGTTATTTTTCATCGTAATTTCGTTGAAATAAGTTAGAACACCTTAAGTTGGCTTTTATTTACATCGCCTGGCGATGTTGTTAGGCAATAATTTAGGAGAGATATTTTGCTCAAACTCAATTTTACAATAATTCGAACATTTACTAGGTATATAACAAAAGGCTGAATTTAATTACTATTAAGGCTAATGTGCTAGTTGTCGTATGTGTTTATATGTTTTCTTTCATACAAAAACTAGACAATGGATTTGTTTGCAGGTAGATTTCACTCTGTGTTATCAATTGAGTTTATTGTAAAATAGCATTGCTAAGCGAATGGAAGCTCCACGGATAAATAATTATTAAAATCTTAGTGTACGTGTTTTCTCTTAATATACTTGCTGTTACAATATCAAATATAATCAATAGCAAATCGTTAACCCTTAGATAAAATATATAGGTAGTGGTTATGTATGTAGTTACCTTAATTATAAGATAGATAGTCATCTGTTTAGTAGTCAAAATCCCTCCCTTTTACCTAAATAAATGAATAAAATAAAAAAAACACTTTATTGACAAGCATAAATAAAAGCAATTCACATAACAAAGATTACAATTTAGCCGATTGGCGGACAATTATTTGATCTGTAAAACTTCACAATGCATTTTGATGCGTTTTTAATTGATACAGTGATTGAAAAGTTTTGTGTGTAGACTGAAATTACGCGGGTGACGCCTACTGAAACCGTAAATATTTCTCATAAATCTTTAACCTTATTTTTTAATATGTTTTGTTATAAAGTGTGCTGAGAAAACCCATTCCATAACATGGCATGCTCGGGGTTGACAACAAGCCCGGTTGAGTTGTAACATTTTATTTAGCTGCCAATCGCGAGGAAATTCGATTCATTTCCGCACAGGAAGGCTCGCGCCGCCCGCCATGTTGCTGTCGCTTTCATGTGAATGCACTATTTTTGATAGGTTTAATCATAGTTCTACTAGTCACACTTTATTTAGTAGAATTATAGTTATTATATGATTTTTATTGATATCTAGGTTCTTATCTAGCTGTATACCATACCTCATCCAAATCGAAGAAAAAGTTTTTGCATAAATAAGCCAAAAAGCGATTATAATATTAGTAGGATTAGTAGCGTGTATGTATGTATCATTGTACTAACTAAGTGTCTTTTATCGTTTCTGTATTTAAATATAAAATCATCCCGATTAAGAACGAAGAGAAGAGAAGCGTTAACTCTGAATTTTTATGAGAGTTTTTATCGGACTCGAAACTCGGCTTCATCTCTCAGCATCCGATCTGTAGTTAATGAAAATAGGGATTTACCTTAATATTGAAAACAGTCGTTCGTTTTTACGATTTTTATTTCGCTGCTAAAGGAAAATAGGACGGCTTTAATTTAAAAAATACTTTAAATCCTTCGGGATCCTTATACAGAGCTTGTGTTATGGTGACTAGATAACGCATAAATTACATATACATTACTTTTTTTTGTAAATACATAAATGTAATACATAGCAACACCCAGACCCCAGAACAATACAAATGTAAATTACATCATTCTGATGTGGGGATCCCACGATCCTTTACGCAGAAATGAGATATAAAATATATTTTGTATAAATTGTTACAAAAGATTAATTTAAATATATGTATATATCGCCGAGAGTCACGTCGTAGAATTTCTGGAGATGCCGAGGTAATTATTGTTTGCTTCATAGTGGCTCTTTCTTAGGTTCTTAATAAGTAAAACTTTAGAATATCAGAATAACTTCGTATATTCAGTATCAATTCAAATTATCCGATATCCTTATTTTCACAATGCTGGCGGTTTTAATAGTAGCTGACAAATGCCAGTCACATTTCTTTTAAGTTTGAATTTAAACATTGTAATAAACCACGGTGGTTCGACTAATTAACTAATATTACAATAGTTTTACCTATCTTGATTAAGTTTTTTCATCCACATCCATCCAGAAAAGCAGATGCTCCAATTTATACAATTTTGAACATCTTTTATATTTAATGTAATAAATATCTATGTCTAGGAGTTATAACGCCATGTCCTCGTTAGTAGCCAGAACTATTAAGCAAGACACAGGAATTTGGAAACACAAGTAAAATTCTTCCGAACGGCCGACTAAACGAATGTTAGCTGAAAAAACAAAGTGTGCTAACTGCATTGTCCGGTCTGGCGCATCACAGCGGCCCCACTGGAGCCGCTCGCTGCCAAAATTCCACGGCTGGAGGTACTTGCTAAAACCGTTTTTACCACGTCCGAATTTGGCAATGCCAAATATGATTTCGTTATTGTTCGATCAAAGATTAAAATGAAAATTGCAAAAAGAAAAATAATATTACAGTATTAAAGTGGCTAGATCACGCCACTACTAAATACTAAACGTACTCAAGAGTTAAATAAAATATTTTAAAAACAATTGAAATAATAAACATTCAGTGAAATTTAATTCATTACAAACATTTTTTAGTTATATTAAATTTGATTATCTCGACCCATTCTAGCGGCTTCGTTAGGGTTTATTTTAATTTTAATATACTAATGCCGGAATACTGAAACGCGACTTAAATTTAAGTACAACTTAAACCGGTCCGATTTGACAGTTCGCCATACTATTCTGTCAAAATTACGAGTCTTAAGGCGTACTTAAATTTAATTTGCGTATGAGTATTTGGCCGTTAGTGCATTAAAGTATTGTTTTACTGATTACTAATTAAGTATTAACATTTACCAAAGAGGAAAGATAATTTGATATTGAAGTGGATTGTGTGTTGAAGTATCTATTAAAAACTAAAAGGACTCAGTATACGCTATATGATTAGAAAATGCTACTCAAAGTTAGTACTCCATTAACGCAGCAGTTATTAACTTCTTAAATATACAAGAGCATGTAGAAATAGCCACGGCGACAATCCACAGAATAAATAAGCTCGCCTGTAGCGCACCGACAAACTGGCAGCAGACGAATCTCTTTTTTATGGCAACACGTAAAACTGTGGCATTCCGCCCCAGAGAGCCTCTGTATTACTGCCCAGTATTTTTGCTTTTACGTCCATCTTTATAAAGCTGGCATACGACAGTATTTCTGCATTTAATGAGAGCTCGCTGTGTCCCGCGGTTTTGCACGTAGAACATAGAAAGAATATCGCCCTTTCCTTGTTAGTTTATAAAATCGGTTCAAGTCATATATTACTCCCTATTCTAATAATTAAAGTCTAGTATGTAAAGAGAGAAAATTATTAAGTTATAGAGAAATTAACCATTACAAATAATTTTTTTTTTCTTTGAGAAAATCACAAATTATTATGAATAAAAAACCTAACGCGAAACGAAGCCCACACTACATCCTTAAAATATAGCCTGCTCGTACATAGTAAGGTAAATCAAAAATCCTAGTTTTCACTGCCAAGTGCCGCTGGATCGCGTCCAGTGCCTAACTAACTAGCTACTACGGGTGGCCACTGTTTCATAAAGGCATAGATAGGATCAATCAATATTTGACATAAAAAGAGGTCCTCCCAAAAATATTATAGTTTGTTGACATAGTGAATACATATTATAATGCAAAATCTTTCTAGCTTTTAGCATTTCGCGATTTCGTCCTCGTCTGTCGCGAAACGCAGGGACTTTACGAAACTAAAAAAGTTTCCAGGTGTAAACTGGGACCGAACTAGAAACATTATAACAACAATAATAATAAAAATTATTGTATATACGAAACAAAATAACATTTTTGTGGCATAACGTTGATTTAGTCTACCTTTTTAATCCTATAGAAGGTTTCTGAGCAAACTATTAAAATAAAGGCTGCCTCCATCGCCGTTCGCCATCCCTAAACGAGCTACTACGTATAAAAAATAAGTTGAGCAAATGTTCAAGCCCGTGTGCCAGAATCTACTTATTTGCATAAATCTACGATACTAATGAGCCCATTGGCAATCTTCATTCGTACAAGACAAAAGTACGTTAAACTTTAAGCTTCATTTTTACTATGGAACTAGCTGTTGCTAGCGACTTCGTCTCTGTCCACTACCATTATTGAAGTTAAAAAGATTCTAATAGTACACTTCAAAGTAAATTATATTGCAAATAAACTAATTATTTGCTTGTTCCAAGAAATGGACTTTAATTAACAATAGGTTTTGTAAATTAAAGTAATATTAACAAAAGAAAACAAATCAATGTAGCTTTATTTTGAACTTTTCTATAGTATAGTAACTTATAATATTAAGATTTATTTAATGTAACCTGTTACTGTGAACACGTGTAAGCACGCCTAGACATTATAATTCAATTCATCTTCCTGCTCAGTCCTGCTCTGATTAAATTTCGTCATAAGTAATTACATCTTCAGATAATGCAAACAAAAATATTATAATTTCCTTTATAATACTTTAATGCTGAAGAATGAAAAATTAAGTCTACAATAAAGTAAATTAAAAGAGAAATTTACGAGTAATTTAAAATTGTACAAGTATAACATACCTACGTCGATTATACCTACCAAGCAATAAATAAAATAAGTAATTCTACAAGAAACTTCCACTGGGTCATTATTGGTACGAATCTGTGTCAGAATATATTTTATAAGACCCAATTGGCTGGTTATTATGAATGTTGTTGGCTGCCGCATATCCGTACAAGTTCCTGTAGTTTGCCGAAATGCCGTACAAACCCGGCAAGTAGTATCCAAAGTTTGACAAAAAAACAGCAAGTAACGGATCAACCAGAAGGTGATTGGGAGAGTTATAGCTCATTGGTACTTTTACTGGAACGTGAACGTACATATATTTGTCGCTGGAAGAATGTCGACTGTTTGGACGGAGTGACAAAGCGTAATTTGGGAGTTTATCGCTGCTTCGAATGTTGTAATTAGATAGAATTTTCAGAAACTTATCGGTAAGACTGTTCTTTGTTTCTTCTTTGACAGGAGCGTAATTGTAACCTTCGTTAGTTTGATCTGCTGTTATATCAATATTATCTTCTGTCACTGAATAGCTATTTCCATACTTATCGATACTTTTCTCAAACAACTCGTTGTCTTCTTCAGTTTTATGTTCATCGTTTATCATATTACCATCGGCTTTGTATCCGTAATCGCTTATTGTTTTTGCTTTTCTTGATATTGTTTTTAATTTTATAGGCGCTTCTGTATCTAGAAATGATTCAGCTAGAGCTTCTTTTTCTGCAACTATGGAAATTTCGTCTGAAATGAAAATCATCATCCTTAAAAACCATATTGTAGAATAGTGGTCACAATTACAATAAACATTTAATTAGAAGAATAAAAAATAAAGTTTATTAAGAAATTTATTTAAAAACCAACAATAACCTAAGTCTTCAAGACCAAGTCCATAGACTGTATCTAAGGGGCTCATTAATACAACCTTACAAAAGCAACTTGAAATCTAGCTAATGCTTGGAGATATAACATTAATCAGAAATACACGTATACCTTTTCTCTCGTCCACTATGTTTTTAGGATACACATTCTGAGTGTAAGTGCGGCTATCGGTTGTTGTTTGTTTGTTAAAAAACGTATCTGCGAGCGCAGGATTGAGGACTGCGGGCAAGTTTCCGTTTCGCTCGGTTTTAATGAAATTTTGTAAGTTAAACACTCTCTCCCTCGGCACGGGACGCCATCCGTCTGAGAAGGAGTCGCTGTTCACCGTCGAAACTATCTTTAGGAACATTCAATATTTGTAAAGCGTATTTTAAATTAAAAGTACACACACACACATACATTACAAGCTGTATTGTTTTATTTATGTCTAGAAGACATTGTATAAAACAGTGTCTTTAAGATATCATAAATAAAATTAAAAAAATAATAAAAAACAAAAGCGACTGCGAAATAGTCAAGTGAAAACGGTTTGCTTAAATATATTTTTAGGTTTAAAATTTCAAAAATAAAACTTCACTTACAGAGAGTAGCAGTATGGAAGGCAACATGTTGTCGAATGCTGAAGTTAGTCTAAACTAGAGTTCAAACCGAGCGTGACGGGTCAGTGGGCAGCGATAGGACTCCGACATACTAAAGGTTTTATTATTTTTTATTTTCTTATTCTTAATATTGTGTCTTACGCTTGCAGACCTTTTAAATAAACGAGAAATGAGATTTAAAATCGTCCTACTCAGGTATTTTCAATATTAAATGCAATGACATCTTTCAAGATATACCAATATCTAATATTCGTTTTGTGTAAGACAGTGACGCCCTATATTAATAATATAGGGCGTCATCGTCTACCGTTTAAACAAAACTGCTGGTCATTATTATTTAAAATTCATAAAAAAATTTATTGAAAATACAATAGAATGAACTAGCGATTAGGTATAAGCCAAAGGTAACGAAAAATCATCCAACGAGTACAGATCTTTAGTTTGTTGTAAAAGCTAGTGCGATGCGTATAAACACGAAATGGCTTTTAACGAGGTGAACGGTGACCGGTGACCGGTGACCATCCGCTCTTGTCAATGAAAGTCTTCAATTAGCATAAAAGTAAGTGCATTTGTAGTAACTTAAATTGATTTTATTGTAAAGAAAGTGTAAGTGCAATACATTAGTGAATAATAATTATTTATTATAGCGTACCATCGACTATAAATATAAGATACTAGCTGTTGCTCGCGACTTCGTCCCCGTCGGATCTATTTCTATTATTATGTTATAGTGAGTCAATTTTAGAAGATAGACATATACTGTCGCGGACTTTTTTTTAGATCATTTAAAGAGGAATAATTCTTTCATACATATTATTTTTGTATCTTGAACCGTTTTCGCAGCGCACGCAATGGAAGCCCTCAAAGATGAATAATTTATCCCGTTTTTTCCATATTATCCATTATTTCTTCGCTCCTATTAGTCGCAGCGTGATGTTATATAGCCTAAAGCCTTCCTCGATAAATGGTCTATTCAATAAAAAAAGAATTTTTCAATTCGAACCAGTAGTTCCTGAGATTAGCGCGTTCAAACAAACAAACAAACAAACAAACTCTTCAGCTTTATATATTAAGTATAGATGTACGAGTTAAAGTTAAAAGGAAATTAAGGTTTCTTTACCTGGTTATTGTTAAAGACATAATGACAATTAGTGATCGAAATTTTTATCTTTATATATATAAATCTCGTGTCGCAATGTTTGTCCTCAATGGACTCCTAAACCACTTAAGCGATTATAATTAAATTCGCACAGCACGTGCAGTTTGATCCAACTTAAAAGATAGGATAGCTTACATCCCGGTATTGCCCCGGGCACGGGAATTACGCGGGTAAAACCGCGGGACACAGCTAGTATTTTATTGAATGTATAGTAAAAATATCAATTGATTGAAGCAATGCAAGTTAAATTTAATATTAGAATTACGTAATGTTTTAAGTAAGTTATTAACGATTTAATCAACAAAAGTTGTATACCGAATCTTAATAAAATAACATATATCGGTCTTATAAACGTTTCAGATATGAACGTAAAACAATAGAAAATATGTCGTAAACCTCGTAAAAACTATTTTCTTCAATGATAAAAAATCTTATTGACCAACAATATCATATTGTTGCAAGCCTATTCATACACACATAAGGTTAATCATAGAATGGTTAGAATAAAATAAAAAAAATATTATGACTATTTTTTTGCCAGTAGGGTTTATCTAAACCTTTATAAGTCTATAAGTCACCCCTCAGAGCCAAAGTTTGTGGGTGACTTTTGACTTACAATTGAAATAAAAAATATAAAAATACACGACTTTCGCATTATTGGTGACGATGAATTTATTTCATTTTAACATTAAATTTGATATTATTTCATTTAAAGAATTGAAAGAAATTATTTAGTGTCTATTGAAAGTCTGAAAATGTATAAAATTGAAGTTAGAAAAGAAATATTATTGGACAGAACAATATACTTAAATATGAAAAAATGTTGTATGAAGGTTCTTATAATTCAATCCATACCAATGTTATAAATGCGAAAGTAACTCTGTCTGTCTGTCTTCCCATCACGCTAAAACTACTAAACCAATTAGAACGAAATTTGGTACACAGATGGTCTAGAGCCTGAGATAAAATAAAGGCTACTTTTTAACTGGAAAATAGGGGTTATAAGGAGGGAAGGGGGGTCAAAGTTTATATGAAAGTCCACGCGGACGGTGTCGCGGGCAACAGCTAGTTAATAATAATACCGACCGCTTCCATGGCGCCGAGTTCTAAATCGCGCTTATGACAATATTTATTCGAGGTTTAGCATATAGGTAAACAATTATGCAGTATACAATTTCTTTATATGGCCAGTCAGTTGTTTGACTGTTTCAAAATCCCCTCTGTAGTTTAGAAAAAGGTTACACCCGTTCTTCAAAAGGTTTAAAAGTCAAAAATAGGCGATATGGTTCAGAATCTAAAAATATAAAAGGAGAAACTGACTGACATATCAACAGCCTAGACCACTAAACGTAGGCACTTGAAATTTGAAAAGGACGTAGCTTAGGTACCGTTGAGGTGCACTAAGGAAAGAATTCCCGAAATTTTCGGAATGGGAACTACACGGGAAAAACGGCTAGTCGTATATGTAATCAAAATCCAAAGCTAGAAGCTATAAGAAGCACAGATAATAAATCCGAAAACTCCACATAAAGGCGCGATTTCAAGACTATAACTGATTGGCACAGATTAAAAAATCCCAAAAACTTTTCGAACGAAATATCTCGAATGACAGCGAGTAAAAAGTAATGAGTAATTGGTTAGTGTCGTCATTGAAGCGCGCTGTAAAACAATGAATGAGAAACGAAACAGTGGTATGCATCTACCTGTTAAACGCCTACCGATATTTACTGCGACGCATCATTCTTGATACTTTGCGCTTAATATTGAAAATAGATGTTTTATGCAGCTTAAGGCTAAAAATTTTGACGTGAAAGTTTTAGCCACTTTAGGGCTAAAGTGTAAGGATAAAACGTTTACGGAATCTACGATGATATGTTAATTGTGACTATAGACATTTTTAATGAATAAAAAAGTTTATATTTTCTTTGAAAGTGAGAAACTTGGCAGGAGTTTCCCCTGTAACTGATCACCTCTACCTAGCAAAAGAGGCAAAGCGTCAGCCTCACGAATGCCGGCAATTTAAAAGATCTATGAATAAAGGAAAAAAACAACTAAAGGCAATGACGATTGAATTTTGAATTTTGTTTTCCACGATGCCTTCGATTCTGCCACTGCCACGATTTCTTTATATTGACATTCACAGGTACTTCAAACAGGGGGGAATAGAAAACTGTATTAAACACTTATATCAAAATATAAAAAAAATTCCGAACTTAAAGTATCAAAAAGCTCCATAATTCGATATCGAATAGTCACGTAGAGGCGCGGTCCACAACGCACGTACACCAATCATCTGAATCGCGCCCGTGACCGCGCCGCGTCACCGTCACACCCACGCATCAATCCATAAACCCGTCCCTCTCTAACACCATGATCCACCGGGAAATCTGAATGCTCAGCCAGAGCCGTCAAATTAGGTGCTTTGACATTTCTGTACAAGATACGATATTCTGTTTCATATCCTCTGGGTGTAACGTATCTATACATTTATCATTCTGTGTTTCTCTCTGAATCAATTCCAAATTCAAATTTTTATATACGTCACATAGGCCGTTTTTATTATGGATTAAAAAAAACGATTCTATTTAAGAAATTCCAAATTTAATGTTACTATTTATTTTTAAATTGAATTAATATTTCAAGCCAATCTCTTAATTGTCCAAAAGTAGTTAGAATAAAAATGTACGTATCGTATTGTCTTTCCAAGTGTTTACTATGATGCTATACAAGTATGGTAATTTTGTCTAAACTAATAAAGAGCCTCATTGTTATAAAAATATCAAAAAATGACATGTGATAATGATGTAAGTGACATCACTAGCAGATTGTGACAGTACATATACTTTAGATAATCATAGATCATCCAAATTAAAAATAACGTCAACAGTCTCAACTCCATCAAGAACATTCTCGAACATTCGAGATCATTCTCGAAGACCATCAAATCGGTGAGCTCGTGCGTGCTGATGGAGCGCTGGCCCCGATCTGACAGCTACAGTTTCATTTCCTTTGCATTTACTTTTTGAGCGAATCATTTCTGTTATAAATGATAACGTCTGTTGGAACTTGGAGCGAAGTTTGTATGTGGTATGAATTATGCAGGAGAATACTGTAATTAAAAGGATAAAGGGAATCAGTATATTTAGTTCAAAATATTTTGACTGAAATATTGATTTATTTATTTATTTTTACACTTTATTATATACACTTTGAACAGAAATATGATACAGAAGATACATTAAAATAATTATATAGCGATCTCTTCCAAGCAACCTTTAAAGAAGAAATACAAGAAAGTAGCAAGACAGTGTATATAAAAGAAAAAAGAAACGCACACACTTATATCGTTATTAAGTCGGGAAATAAATAAAGATTTTCTCTTTCATATAAAATTTCTTTGACACAAGAAGCTGGATAAAGGTGCCTATGTGATAATATTATCATTCCAAAATTATTTCTATCACAGAAAATAGTCTATCCTTAACAGAAAAATATTCGCTATGGCGTATAAAAATGGTATTTTCGCCAGCAATTGACCTTTGAACATCAAAGGAATCTATTTTTCTGGTCAAACGACTGGCCAGTTGCAAACGTCGATCTATCAGCGGGGTTCGCGTTTTGAATCCCAATGACCAATCAGATCCCGCTCCGAACGGTCTTAAGACGTCAATTCGAAATTTGAAATTCAGACCAACGACTTTTGTTTTACAGATTTAATTCGTGTTCGCTGTTCATGTCGTCGTGTGTGACGTCACATTCTATTTTTAACTCTATTTCAATGTGTTTAGGTTTAAAATTCCGTGTTCTATCGTGTCAGTACATCAACCGTTTATTGCAATTTGTTATCAGAATATAAACTATTTCCTGTTAAATGTCTTTCGTCCATTGTTTTCTCTCGATACGGTGATGTCATGCTTTCAAACGAAATATACCTTTTTATATACAAAGCAATAAAAATGGCGTTTGAATATTTTATTTGGCAATTGAAGTGACTTTAATGTATTCATACTAAGAGTGGGGCTTGAAAAATTGTCAGTACGTATGACTAACGTTAAAGTATTTTAAAGGTGTACGAATTATTGAAAAAAAGTAATTTTTATTTTTTAATTCTTTTTTTACCTTTTATGTTTAGGTCAACAGTTATGTATGATATCGCTGAATGATTTTACAAAGAAAACTTATTGATTATTTCGTTACGTAAAACACATACCTATTTTTATTTTTAATTGAAGGAAAAAAACAGATTAAAAAATTGATGGTAAGCTATCATCTTATTGCTAATTAAACAATGGAATAACTGGCTTTAAGAGATATTAATTAAAAAAGATTTAAAATAAAAATTTGTAATTTATATACGTTATAACACCCAATTTCTAAGCGCCAAAGAAAATATATTAAAAAAATGTCACAAAGTTAAACCCTTCATTGCAGGTAAATAATTTATTCGAATAAATCTTGCGAATATTTCACAAGCGCGATGTAGGAGGCCCTTGGGCGCCATTTTGTATTCTTTTAACAGCACCTCCGAGATAATTTCACAGTCGTAATGGAAATGCTAATAAAAGATTGTCGGAATACTTTTTCCCGCCTTTATAACGTTTATTCGTTTTTTTGTGAATCTGTGGTATTTTGAAATTAATTTTCGTTATTAAGACTATTAGTTTTGGAAGTTTAATTTTTGAATTTACATTTTTTATCAGAAGCAAATTTTTATAGGAACGCTTTATTTTAAATTATACAAAATAAGTTAAAAGAAAATGTTTTAAATTAAAAACGATAACGAAAAATTGAATTTACAAGTAAAAATTAGCAGTTCTCACAATAAATGAAGTCAATAAAATAAACCTCGTTTTTAAAATGGCGCCAAAAACCATAAATAATGCATAGATAAACACAACATTATCGCACTTGTTTTAATTCCGTGCGCATTAATCATCTGTGAGCGCCGGTCATTTATAATCTTTTTAATTTGTAGGGTAGCTCCTTGTTGAAAACGCTTTTTTAAATTTGGAATCTTGAGTTTTTTTTTCGAATTTGTCAAGGAGGGTACTAGTTCATTGGATGTTTTAAACGTAAATGTATAATAACAAAATTTAAAATGTAAATGAGAAATTAATAAAGGTGTAGGTATTTCTATTACGTTCCTCACAAAATTGTGTATGTAGTTTTTGTTCGAAATTCCATAGAGTTAAAACATCGTTTAAAAATCGTAAAATAAATAAATATGAAAACACGCTACCGTTTTCGAGATATGAAGCAATAAATAAACACATTATTAGTTCCCACTAGCGCCGAACAATGAAACAACTTTTGTGTTAAGCAATTGTTTTTTTTTTATTTCTCGTCAAGATAGAATTAGAAGGATATACCTTACAATTATATAACCCAAGAATTGTTGAACCGATTTCAATGATTTTGTCCTTGCTCTTCATAGTTGCGTCTCTGTATAGATCGCATAACCTCAAATTATTGTACTAAAAATACTTTTCAAATAAAAACGTCAAAAAAAATTGACAATCTACTAAAAGTGAGTTTTAACAAATTATCAAGTAACACTTTCGAGTATATTTAATAATATTTAATTGGTTTAATCGATTACTTTTTAGTATTTTTCCCGTCACAACACTTATTGAAAGATTATTTCGTACTATTTGTGTTTAAAGCTACCTAGCTCTATAGTTATTACTAACCAAAAAGGCGTATCCTCTCTACCGTCCGCGGATGCGTAGGCGCCGTTTGTCAACAGGCACTGTGGTTTACGACGACATAAATAAGATCACGCATTATCTCCTACAATCGGCCGTCAAATCTTATGTCTACCTGCCCGAAACGCCAGACCAGCTGGAATCAACCGCACTTGTACGGTACTATAATATACGTAGCAAAAGATTTGTCTGTTTGTCTGCGTACAGTCTAAACGCCTTTATTTATTTCCTTAGAAAGGTACATAGTCAATGTTCGTATACCTAAATAGGTCTGTTAGTCTAGCTAAAGTCTATGCGGTATTTATTAAGAGAGATAGTTAATATAGTTTTTACTTCATAATATAACAATGTCGCCTTCTTTTGACCCTTTGTATGCTTAAATTTTAATAACTACGCAAATGGTTTTCATGCGTTTTTTTATACATAGTGTGATTTATATGTTTGTATGTTTGTATGTTAGCGAGGCTGATCGCTAGTCTATAATTCTATACTATTATTATAAAGAAGTAAAGTTTGTGTGTGTGTTAAATGGTAAGGGGTAATCTCGGGATCTACTGAACCGATTTTAAAATTCTTTCAAACATAATAAAGGAATAGAACGCTTAGTCCCGTATGGATTGTTGATATGCATTTTCTTAGTCACAGACAAAATAAAATAATCAAGACAAGATATTAGTAAGTATGCCTATTCTGAAAGACAAATACTAGAACCATAAGCCAGTAATGATCATAGTTAATGTTATTATTAGGTAATTTAGCTACAACCCACTGTTCTAATAGAAGCCTACACAACACCTACAAACAATATCAAGCATCTTGTTTCATTCACAAACCCACGTCGGGTTATATAGATGTTATCAGTAACAAGAACGTATTTATCTAAATGTCTTACAAGTAAGAAAAACTAGGCCATTTTGTAACAAGAGTTACAAATTTAAGTAGGAAAATCCTTACTTCTCGATCTTAGAGAAAATACCAGTGGTTAAAAGATATCAAAACAAAATATACGCTTCTTTAAAAATGTATACTTCTAATGGCGAAATACTCAAACGCAAATCAACTTTAAGAAGGTCTGAAGTCTTTTAATTTGACAGATTCGTATGGCGAACTGTCAAACCGAACTGATTTGAACAGTACTTAAGTTTGAATAGCGGTTCAGTACTCCGGCATAAGCGATATAAACACGTGCTTACACAATAAAAATAATTTGTTCTACACACACACACACACACACCCTCAAATCTCTACCGAGAAAGAGTAAAGAGATACGCCGAGATTGTCATCTCCCAGTTTTCTTTGAAGTACCAAGTTTTGGGGTAAAATTGAATATTAATAGCGAAATTATAACCCGCCGTGAGCATTTCAGATTTTATTACTTTATTAAGCCCTGTTTCTTGTTAATGCGATTTAAACAAATCGTTGGTTTTATGCGTTCGTGGAAAGGGCCTAGTGTCAAAAAACAGTAGCCATTTTATAGCTTAATCGTTGGCGTTTGTTTAATGTAATTTATCTATGGTTTGTTGGTTGCAATAAAATTTTTGTTTTGATTTCGTTGAGAGATTATTCATAACGTATTGTTGGATGTTTTTATTGCTTGCGTATTGAAAGAGATATTTTTAATATTTTAGTATGAAAAAAAAATAATATTAAGTTTGGTGAAATTTGTTATTGTTAAGGACATGGAATGACTTCTAAGATTTTTTTATTAAATTTTATAAAAGTTATTTATTAAACGAAGGTATGTGATATGTTTCTATATTTATTTATGTTATCACCGCAATATTTTTGATTCTAAGCTTCATTTCATATTCTCTAATAGACAATACTTTTATCCGAGTAATAAGATTTTACAAACAAAAATTTAAATATTTATTGATACAGAAGCATATACTATAAAATAACCTACACATAAAACATAGATGCTTTTTTAAATTTGGATAAAAAAAAGTAGAACTATCACACTATCACTCACCTGATGTCATTGTGTAGCTGTCAAAATAGCACAGATAATCTATTAAAAAAATAACAAATTGGCAATAAACATCATCTACCTTTGTCTATGATTTACACTACTTTTTTAACGGCAATAAAACTGAGGTCTATTCACCGCAACCTTTCGATTAAGTCATATATTATCTGCAAATTGCCATTGATAATATCAGTGTTGGATTCCCAAATATTTCGTGAAATTGATTTAGTACGGTCTTACAACCCTATGGTGGTCTTTAGATCATTACTATGATGGTAAGTTCTATGTAAAAATGTCAACTATTGTTTTTAAATGTCATCAGTTATAAAAAAATTCATACGAAGTTGTTAAATAATGTTAATCATCCTTTTCAGTTTTTTATACAGCCTATACACACTACACTACACTCAGCAATAATGTGGCTTTCTATTGGTGAAAGAATTTTAAAATCGGTTCAGTAGATCCCGGAATTACTACTTACAATTTAACAAACACAAACTTTACTTCTTTATTATATTATTATAGATTAATTATTAAAACTAGTATAGTTCGTGTATAGTATGTAGTAACGATTGGCGCACAAAACTCATTTTTCACTTGCTGAGTTAATTTG
>DWAJ01000206.1:0-41515 GCA_018238005.1 Eurema mandarina
ATCATTAACATCAGATATAATTGTGGTCACCCGACTACTGAACTAGTAAAAATACTGTATCTCAGCAGTCGGGTCCACCCCATTAGCAAGTTCAGCTTACAATATCAATGCAACATTATAAAAATTGAATAAAATTAAGAGAGATCAAATTACAATTTAATGTGATGGCAGGAAAGTGTGAGTGAGTGTGTTAGTGTGTAAGTGTGGAGTGTACCTGTGTGCACACTCACAGTGTGTGGGTGTGATTGTGTCTGATAATGAAGAAATTAAGCAATAAAAATAATTGTATCTGTTAGATATGACAAGTTTTAAATTACATATTACTTACTTACTTATTATAATTGTATAAAACTGAGTTAATAGTGTATTTTTTATATAATTGTATGTAGCGACTGTGTGTTACAAGAATCATAATATACATACATTTATTCATTAAAAATTATTTTTTATCATATAAGATTACTTATCAAATCTATTAAAAGTTTGTTAAAAATTTTCAGATACTAATATATAGGGATAAATATGTGGAAGGGGCTAACAGTGCTCCAATGCAGATACTTGAAGACAATTTAATGAACCATCTCCTGGGATTTTCACTTATAACAGATTTACTAGCAAAATACAAGAAACCAATCATTGGCCATAATTTGTTCCTAGATACAATACTATTACATAACCAATTTATAGGTCCATTACCTAACAAATATATAACATTTAAGAATAATATGAATAGTATGTTTCCAATGATATTCGATACAAAATATATATCTCATGAGATGGCGAAAATTTTAAGCTTTGACGAAGTTTGGAAATCGAATGCACTGCAAGAGTAAGGGGTATTTATTTTTATTATTTTGTATGATTATAAAATTCTATGAAAAAAATATTTAAAATTGTCTTTGTATTGTAGCTTATATGAATTCTTCTCGGAGGGTAAATGTAAGAAGTTAGAAAATGGTGTAAACTTTATAAGACTGAAAACACCGTTTAATGTAAAACAAAGCTACCATGAAGCTGGATGGGATTCATATTGCTCGGGTAAAATTTTATACTTTGAATTTCTACTAAATGTACTTGAAGTATGATTTGTAAGTTCATTACATGATCGCATAGAATGCTATTATCCTGGTTGACACTAAATCGTTAACTACATGGTTTAAACTGCCAAGCAATGTTACTTTTAAATTATTTATATAAGGGGCAACAAACAACTGAACTTTCATAAAATAATATATTTTCCTAAAATTAACATGGAAATGTTCAGCACACATCTGCTAAGTAATAATAAGAAATTAGACTAAAACCAAAAGAATGTCTCTACTAAGCAAAATATTTTAAACTAGTTGTTGCCCGCGACTCCGTCCGCGTGAACTTTCATATAAACAAACGTTCAGCAAGTTCAATGTGATTCTTAAAATTGCCATAACTTTTTTACTTATCAACCGATTGAGATGAATTAAACACTAAATGTTAAGGGAAGCTTACCACAATAAATTATTGAAACCCTCATCTAGATGGGATAAGCCGTTTCTGAGATTAGCGTGCACAAACAAACAGACAAACAGACAAAAATTCCAAGTCATTGTTTTGGGTTCTATTGCGTTAATAAAGGTCTCCTATAATATTTTTTCTCATATATCTTCCATGTACAGACAGCGACTCGTTACGTTTTTATTATATGTATAAATGTATATTTTATATTCATACAGGTTACTGTTTCATCCGTCTGGGTCACTGGGCGGCCTGTGAGCTTATAGGCAAATATAGACCTGTGGGTCCGACCGAAAAACTAACTGCATTATCAAAATACTGCAATAGGATCAATGTTATTAGAGCCGCTGTGCCTTATATGGTAAGATTTTTTCTGTATTTTGCTTTGCTTGGGTCATTTAAATTTAAGACCGACAATTTCAATTCTGTCTTAAATTTTGAAGTTAATACATATGAATTGAAATGGAAACATCTAAAATATTTAGTGATATGGCAACCTCTTGATGGTAGATTGAGTGGTAATAAAACTATCTGCCTTCTGCACCCAGGTGGTGTTGTTTTTGTTGTTGGGTTTAATACTCCCTAGCAAAATACATTTGTAAAAAATACATAAAATTTATTTTTGTGTTCTAAGCACACCCCAGGTGTAGCAATCAGCATTCAATTGATTATTACATGTTTGACTTTACTGAAAAAAAATATTATATGCAATCTATCCATTACCTAGTTGCCATAACAAACTCTGTTTATTGTAAAACTAGATTTGGTCAGCCATTCAGAAGCGTCATTATGTGCTGAAGTTTTTTTGAAGATAGATAGATATTGCTTCTCATAAATGTAGATTTGCCTTAATCCTTATTATAGGTGGCATGGTTAAATAGATTATAATTGCATGCATATTAAATATCTCTTAATAAAACAAAAAGAAAAAAAAATTATTTGTTGTCTTCCAAAGCCTTTATCACCATTCTTGTTGAAATATAAAATGATCTCAAAAGTGCAGTCTCAAATCCAATGATAATACGCCTACAATGTATTGGCTATGACATCAAAAGAAATATAATTTATTTAGTTTGAAATACAATGAAGTAAAGGGATTTTTTTATAGTTTGTTTGTTTTTATAAGAAAATACTTTTTAGTTTTATATTTCTGATTTTGTCCCCGTTGACTTCTTCTATTATGATTAAGTAGTTTGTAAAAAAATAAAATAGGAACTTTAAACGATTTGATAAATTGTATTTTGAGTTTGTTTTTCTAGTTCAAAAAAATGTTATTAACATAAAAGATCTATAATGCGTCAATCTTAAAAATTGCTGTACACAAGCTGCCGCAGCCTTTTTTCTAGATGTAATAATAAACATATACCCGTATTCCGCTAGACATTTAAGTTTTATAAATCTGACTACAAGAAACATTTTCTCTTTCCAGAATTTAGTGGACCAGGATCCACCGAAACACCGGCCAAATTTGTTGCATATAAAGTCAATAAACGAGCGCTCTATTAACATCGGAAAGGTACCGTAAAACGTATACAAGTCTTGTGAACACAACACAAATAAACAGCCATTTATTATTATACAGTTATACACTAATAATAGCAATCCCAGGAGCTGCGTAGCGAAATTACCGCCGCCGACCTTCGCGAGACAAAATCGGTAAATATTGGGTACAAAGTTACGACAAACATATTGGCGAGTCAACAAAAAAAAAACACAATGTTGCCATAAGAAATAATAATAGTACGTAAAAATAAGTATAGGGATAGTTTTTAAATTTCGAAGTATATTTTAAAAGTGTACTCCAAATAAGACCTTCCAAGGATAATGGTGGTTAAGAAGCATATTTTTAATTTTGAAATATGTATTTTTCCAAAATATTTGCATGTTGATCAAAATCTTGACCAGAATTGTCGAAACAACTTACTAAACTATTAATTTAGTCGGTAGTTTTTTATATTTGGCAATTTATGTGAATCATAAATGTCATCGTAGCTTATAGCATAAGCGTTTATTTAACAAGGCATAAATAATCACAAGGAGATGTGTAGCTTTTGTATTGTAAAGTATTTTATTTTAAAGAGATAGTATTGAGAGATATTATATTTTGTATCTCACAATAAATGATACTTGTAATCAAAGGTAACGTTAAAAATGCATTATTTGCATAATATTGATTATAATATGTATTTGCATAATATAAGACTTAGATGCTTGCTTTTTCTGACAAATATCCCCGATTATAAGAAAGTTCAGAAATAATCGTTTAATACTTATACATAACTAAAAAGCTTTTTCTAATTACTCTATATTTTCTTTTTTAATATACCAAAATCGAAATTTGGTTAATTTGTATACAAATTCAATATGAAATAAATTGCACCGGCTAAACAGAGACGGGTGCACGAATGCCGACCTTATTTCGCTCTGTAGCTGTATAAAAAGACAATACTAAATATGTCAAAGTTACCAGCGCGGTTACATAACAGGCTGAATGTGCTATTTTGGTTGTCCAGTGTAAACACGCCCGCGCTGTATCGTTTATAATTAGCTGCCATATGTTGAGCGCTTATGGTGGTAATAGTTGTCACCGCGGCCTCGGCGCCGGCTTTTGAACGCTTTCCAGCTAAATTGCGATACGGAAAACATGTTTTACATAATACCAGTCGTCTAAAATCTGAATAATATCTTTGTTCTCTTCCGTGATTATTTCGCTCAGTTTTATTGAGTGCCGTACCTTACAGATTTATTGATGGGTCTGATGATACTATGAAATGCGGAAGTTGATTTCGTATATTTTAATTGGTGGAAAGTGTCTGATATATTTTATCGGAATGTATGAAATTTAGTTTTAGCTTTTTTTCGTGTATGAGGTGAAAATTCTCGTTTGCAATAAGCCTTGACAGCGCGAAGCAGCAAGACAGTCGCAGTGAAGCAGCTAGAAGTCTGTTACCGCGAGGGGCGGGCGCGGGGCGCGGGGGGAGGCTCGCACGCGCGTCGTGTGTGCAGTTGACATTTGGCGCGGCGCCAGCGAGCCATCTGCACGCACACAATGACGCCCCACCTACACGCATACCTTCGACATACATCCCGTTGCCAGTTTAAAAAGCTCGATAATGCCCATGTGTCACAAGTGGGAATCTTTATTTTCGCCGTGGCATAACTTTTTAAAACATACACCGCCGTTTGTAATTTTTAAATGTAAAAAGCAATTTTTCAAGCCTCTGTCAAGGTCGATCTAAGGTTATGATATAAATACTCGGGTACCGATGTCGCCGCAGCTGTTCGCGATCATATCGAACGGTGCGCTCCCCGAGTACGAAACTCTAAAATGGTATTGTTACGACAACGCTGGCATCTATCGACTGGCAACAATGACAGTATAAATCTCGGATGTCTCTCACAAAGCTATCTGCACGGCCATTTATATCTTTCTAAACTTGGCACGCTAACGATGACGTATGTTCTATGCGTATTTATCTATTTTTCGGTAAATACCTGCGTCTTCAAAGGGTCTCCATTAATTTCCCGTCCGATGTTTCGAAGGTCATTATGTGCTCGACAATAGCTAATTATATTAAGACGTCAACCGTAAAACTATTATGTCACAGACTTTTAAAAATATAGCGTAAAAACAAAGATCAAATGTAAAAAATTGAGGAAATTAATCAAATACTCAAAGCAAGTGAGGGAGATGTATGATGAATGTGTAGGTGGCGTCGTCGCTGGCGGCGTTCGGGTCCGTGGACGTGAAGCTGTGCGGGCGCCGCGCCGCGCTGCTCGCCGCTAGCACGCAATACACGTAAGACGTTTGACGTTTTAACCGATTTCAAAAAAAGGAGGATGGTTCTCAATTCGACCGTATATATGCTTCAAAAAGACACCGCTATTAAGTGATATGATCTAAAATATCATATCAGATCACATCTCTGAAATTTTGTTATTTAATACTACACCTTCCAAAACTCATAATATATAATTAGCATGTTATTTTAAATTCTTTATCCAGTACAGTATATATTTCTATGAGATTTTAAAATCGCCTTAGTATGTCCGACTACAGTCATCAAAACTTTTTTAATAAAAATAGATCTCGAAAATTTTATACATTGAAAAATTAACCAATGAAATGTTTCGACATCTACACATTAGTAAGATATTGGTGTTTATTAATTGAAATATATGAACGAATCATCTCAATATGTACCATATAGACATTTCAAATACTATATAACATACAAATGTTTACGGTTCGTCACATAAACGTCGCAATAAACTAACCCGGCTAGGCCAGTTGATAGAATGATATGTTTAGAACAGGATATTTCAATACTATGGTATCTATGCTAAAAACGTATGCATTAAATTCAAATCTAACTAGTTTCACAATGTTACTATCCATTAATACAATTAAAATGTAATTTTGTATTAACAATTCGTTAGGGTTTCTCTCAAAGTACACTAGCTCATATATAAAGTAAATGCATAAACAAACATTTTTTTCGACTATAGGTTTAGGAGAGTCTTTTATCAGCTTAAGAACCATCCTCTACACAAACTATTCTACTGTTATCGAATTTTATCCCAAGCAACACATTTTGCCATTCATTTTGTATTATAGATACAGTTAGGAATAGTTTAATGTCTACAAAAGAAAAAAAAATGTTCTTCAAAGGTATAAACGACAAAATAAATACTTAATATTACGTTACAGTGCGGATAAAATATTGAAACAATTCAAGAACAGTGGCGAGTACAGGATCACTCCGTACAGCGCTATCAGGCATTCGACGGCTGGTCGCATGGTGATTTGGTATGTTTTGAAATATTTAATAGTTATTGTTTCTTAACACACCCCTTTCCAAAATATCTCCCCAATAGTCTGTCTACCGCACATAGACAATTCAAATACTATATAACATTTAAATGTTTACAGTTCGTCGCAACAAATTAATTCTGAATTCTTCAATCTTAAAAATGGTCGATATTGTCTTGTTTAAGAACAAAACAATCTGACAACCAGTGTATAATTAACTTAATATAAATGTAATTTAAGATCATTTACAAACACGGTATATATCTGTCGCTGATTTATGTACCTATTCATATTTAAAAGTTAATCTCTCTCGAAGAGATGCTAATAGATTGAATGTGTGGTAGTTTTATAACAACCACTGAATTTCCTTAGACTATTACTAGTAAACTTAAAATTATAATGACTTGGTGGAACCAATCTAGTGTTACGATATCGATGAACAATTAATCATATCTGACCTCACCTTTTTTACATGTTAGTGGAATTTGTTCTGTTTTCGATACATCATTTAAATTTTGTGTTTGTAAAAGTGTCTATCTATTAAATATAATTTGGGCCCTCTATGAACAATGATGCTAACATTCTCTTTGTATTGTTACAGGAGTAGCGCCATCTTGACAACGAGCCTAGTCTTGTTTTTTCTACACAAAAAAGTTAATAAGTAAACCTTAAAACTATTAATCTTGTTAAGTTGTTAAATATATAAGTGTATCTATGTACAAATGCGATTAAAAATCAAGTAAATCGAACTGCATTTATATAATTTAACCTTGTTTTATTTGACGTAAAACGATTTTTTATTTTTTTTTTTATGTTGTAATAAATAAATATAAAAAAAATATTTAAATAACCATTGAATGTCTATTTAACCATGCTGTTATACATGCAGCCATTTCCTACATATTATAATGGATTATATTAAATTTCTTATCTTTACCCTAAACTGAAAAAGTATTGCGACAAAGGTAAGGAAAACTGCGTAAATTAATATTTAGTAAGCGTGGCACTTAAACGTAGCTTTGTTTAAAAATAAACAAGCCCGCCAAAGTCGTCCTACGTAATGGGACTCGTCATAACAAAGCCTTTGTGATAAATCATGGCGTTAATTGCTTATTTTTCTTGGCGATACGAATGAACACAGACAAAACACTTATAATTGTGGTTTACTGTTTTCTTATTTAAGTAATAGGAACTTCAATCGACAGACATTTGATTTTTGGTTTGAAAACAAATAGTTTATTTTGTTTGTAGAGTATCATCACTACATAGTATAAAAAATGTTGTTTTCTCTCTGCCCTTTCTTATATAAAAATTGTGGTCTTCTGGTAGTGGCCAAAAATGTGGTATTTGTGGTGACAAATATGATGTCCTCGTACTTATTGAACTTATTAAAATGTTTTGTTACCTTCTCCATGCCCATAAAATACTTCTCGACTTTTTGTAAGTAAATACGAATTTTTTTCGTACATTAAAATTCTTTTAGAGACTCGACGATTCGAGTATCTAGGTCTGGTATTCGAGGTGGATTGGTTTGTACGATTAGTGGCCAATCCACCTCAAAACCGTCTAGCAGATATATTATATATTTCTTGGAAGCAGCTAAAACAATGCTGGTCTCAGCACAATTTCAGACTTACCTAAGCCTACTTAACCTGCTGTTTGATCCTCCACTGCTCATTGCTCAATCTTTGTGAACTTGTACTTTTATAATCTAGTGTACACTCAGTTACCATTATTATTTTTTCTGATCTGTGGTAGATTCTATTATCTATTTTTTAATCTGTGCCACATTAATAAAAACAGTTTATTGAAAATTCAACCGAGTTTCCATGGGTAGTGCGTTAGAAACTGATTGTTTGCAAGTGAGATGTAAATGAGCATAAATCAGGCTTGTCAAAATGTTTGCTCGTGGTAATTTAAATGCGGGGGCGCAGCTGTTGCAATCCATGTTTCCAGTTATTGACTACGATAGATCCAAATCCATTATAAATTGTTTATAAATCGACAATTTCAATGCTATACTTACTTAGAGAATAAAACAGCGTGTTTTGTGTTATTAGGGCGATGATAAAAGGCGGTGTTGATAGTTCTAATAGTATCCGCCTACTTGATATATTGAGTGAATAAAATATAGGCACTCAAATTGATTCTATAATAAATAATCGGTAAAAGATCATTGTTTTACAATATAACTTTTTCTATTTTAATTTTAATAATTGTTATTTAGCAAGTTAACAACTTTGAAAAAATAATTCTAACCACGTTTTCTATGTAGACCTTGTAGCGTTTTTTATGGACTGTACTTGTTTTTTTTTAGTTAAACGCGTACAGACAGATTAACACGATTGGATACTTCATTAAATAATACATAGTGATATTAATAAATATTTGAGTAGATTTTTCGTCAGCAAGGTCAATTGACCATCAGAAAATCCATCAATACTTTTACTTTTTTGTTTATACATGGATAGGTCCGTTTTAAACTACCAAAGACAAGCCTTATAATTTTAGGTAAGTAAACCTATAGGAAATAAAATAGACGGTCGTTAAACCAGACACAGACAAAAAAGTTAAAACTTTATTAAGGATTTGATCTTTAAAACACGTATGCGTTTCGTATTTTATTTATTTTTGCGTCGAAATTCGACAATCTAGAAACAAAACAACAAACCGTGTTAAACAAAACACGCTCCATCGTTTTTGTTTAATTCTTTGGTTACGTGTTATTTCGAATCAGATTTAATCTAGGCATATGAAAAATGTGTGTTTGACTAATCGACGCACGTGCGATGTAACTGATTGGTGTTTGTGTAGTGAAATAGGCCACATTCTCGTATTGACGTTGGCAGCTCACCGATCGGGATCTCCTCTTCCAGTAAATAAAATCGTAACGGCAATATGATATATTTTTAAATCCATCAATACATGGCTAGTCATACTCTCGTAGGTGCCTTGAATGTTGTAATATATAGTTTATAATTTTGATTCATAAAAAGCCCTGTGAGTAGGTTCAATTTAACCTAAAGCATTATATATTTGGGTTTTAAGGCATTATAATGACCCTACAATACGCTTGAATTTTAGTAAAAGATTGTGACATGGAAAAGTTCGAAAAAACTTTGTAACATTTTCATTGGGTCATGTACCATTAATAAACGTTAAATGACACCAATAAGTAGCGCGTTAATAACTATCGTGTAAGACATGCGCCCGCGCAGCCGCTGCAGGCTCGCCATCCATCATACCCTGCCAGTCTGCTCTCCCCGTCCAACACTATTGTTCACACATGTCAAACGGAAAAATGTATTCTATTCAATTTCTTTGGCAACCCAGTCGTCAAGTGTATTTTCATTTAACCCGGCGTGGGACGCTAGGCTCCGATATAACAGGTTACTGACGTCGATTTTTATTACGCACTATAATATTCAATAATATTTCTATTGTGTTTTATTGCTTCGCAGTCGTGATTGACGTAAAGTTTTCCGTTTATTTTTACTTCTATGGGGCCCGAAATATTAAGATTCGCTCACTGTGTATAATAAAAATACCTCACTTTATATCATTGAGCGTTTTTGCCCCTTTTCTATAAGTGAAAATAAATTTTATCCAGTTTATTAGTTTACTAGCTTACCATTTTTAACAACCATATTCAAAAATTCTATGAATTAACTTGCGAAACTTTTTACGTTATCGAAAGATAATAACGATAACGTAACGTAAGCCTTATAATTGTACTAAAACATTATCGGTTCGTTTTACCATTTAAACTAAATATACGCGTTGACTTTTTATTTTATCTATAAAATATAAAGCATTTTACATATATGCTATTCATTATAAGCATATAATTCAGTGTCACTTAAACGGCTTGCCAAAGTATAAACAATACAATTTGGCATCTAGATAATACCTAGACAACTTTATTTCTACGATAAATCTTATTAGAAAAGATATTAGCACGTGACGGTAATCAATGTAAGAGTGATTATGGCTAAAGGTTTTAAATACTTTCAATACACACCAACGAGAAATTCTCAGGAGAAAATATTTTAATAATAAAGTTAGTTATAATAATAGTTTGTGAAAAAAACCCTGTAACTATTGGGTCTTCCTCTCCAATAAGTATTTTGAAATATAAAAATAAAGCTTTGTCACATTTACATGGACTGGCTTATCACTGTACAGATCCCTTTTTTCATGAACATCTTTAAATAACAGGTCGCGATCTTATTAGTCCGTGTAATTACTTTAATCATGTACGTTTGAAGGGTCGGACTCATAAAAACATTGGTTTTCTCTACAAAAGATAATTCTACAGCTAATCTCTCCAAGCCTAAAATATTATTTATTGTTGTTATATGTAATATTATTGTTTTAATAAGTAGCTTTTTAAGACAGTTGCATATAACTTTAAGACATTCCAAGGTGTCCATTTTTTCCGACAGATACAAATGAAGATGGCACAGAGTCTTGATAGCTGCTAACGACATAACATAACGAGTGGTAGCGCTCTGCGCGGCTCCCGCCAAGGACGCGTTACCGTCCGCACTCCGCACTCCGCATCGTCTATTTGCGATCACAGCTATTCCTGAAAGCCAACATTGTTATTTTCAGCCCACCACTGTCAACTGGGAAGTAAACGTCTATTAGTGGCTTAAGGGCTTTGGCACTGGAACATCATATTTTAAAATTCTTTGACATCACTAAAAATACACCTGTTCCACGGAGTTAAGTACAAAAATATGATGCGATCTCTTGTCACTCATCCGCGAAAGAATGCTAAAAAAATGACACTAAAATAAAACTTGTAACCTTCTCTGCTTTCACAACATACAAACGCTTACCCAATCTTTATTATCTGTTATATACGATATTTAACGTTTGTATTGATGCAGAAAGTTGAAACACTATTCGTGAATAATCGTATTTTCAGACACTCTTCACTAACATTTAACGTATCATCTTTTATAATTATTATAATATATTAGCTGTAAGCCAAGTTTATAGAATAAAAAGTGCACGGCTGTTACACAGTATATCTTAAATATGTGGCAATGAATCACGCCTGCACTGAGACTAGGTGCGCTACAATGGCATCAATCATCATCGACCGACACGACGGAGGCCGGAGCTTTTTGTTACACCGTGTGTCACTACGGGCTATCACGCATTTACCGTATGACAATACACCGTAGTAGGTACTGAATACCGTTATTGCAAGTACATTGTTATTGCACTTTTCCGCCTTCGTTGCTGTCAACAACTTTTAAAACAAAAATAAACCTATCAAGAACTAAAACGACCTCTAGCTACAACTACTCTTAAATTATCATTCTACACTCCTTCTTAATCTTGCTGATATTCATAAATAAGCGCACAAAATATTCCTATTACATAATCCAAACAATAAATTATTTCTACTCGTTTTTAAAGAGAAAGCATCGATGATGGCAAGCGTTGATAGACGTTCTAAGATCGCAAAATATTCTTTTAGCTGCAGTAACGGAGCCAATAAATTGCCATTGAGTGTGCACGAAGCATTTATAGTATTGTAGCGGTCACCTGAGACCTTGATGAGAGCTGCCAGATCTCTACATCACGATTACACGTACAATCGCGTCTAGTATATGAGTGAATGCAGATGTTGATGAAATTGGAGGAGATAATGCGAACACAGCGTGCTTGTTGTACAAAAATATCTTAGGATTCACTGAAAATGTATGTTTAAAAAGTTTCTTCTTTCAATATAGGTATTCTTATTTGAATACGTAATCTTAATTAAATAACTGTTGTAAATAGCAACTGGTGTTTTATATGAATTTATCACCGTGCATTAATAAAATGGTTATTTAAAATACGAGTAAATACGCTATACATAGTTCATACATTGTACATAGTTTGTCGAGATAGCAATAAGTGTCTTGAATTTTTACGAGTTGTATCCGTCCGCAATAAAAATACTAATTGCGGGCCAGTAACGGTAGCCTATGAATTTCACATTAAATATTTAATATACCCCAACCATTGATCGTTAATTATAACGATCTCTTAAATTGTTCTACATTTTCCCTCAATTATTTTTATTGATGAGAAATATGACTATTATGTTGATTTGACATTTACAATATATAACGACTATTATAACGGCAATTAAAGCTATTATTTACAAAAGATAATATCTAGTTTGTAATTACTGACCCACATACTGACACCTGGCGGAATATATCACTCCTATATTTTATTTATATAATTATATATTTAATCTATAAATAAATAAAATTAATTCTGTCCATTGAAAGGATACGTACTTATATCACATTAAAAGTTTAAAGCCAAGATACAGAAAGATAGTACAGTATTATTATACAATAAATGCACTGGCATGTAGTAACAGATCGTATGGGCAATCTCACGTGTAAAGCTGTCTAAAATTATATTCAAGGCAAATGTAGATAATACATATGTATAATAAAAAGATATTTTAGTCTCACATAAGGCAAATATCCGGGATTTAGCGGGACACTTCTCATCCATGATAAGATTTATATCAATAGTTTTCGGGATATATTTATTCCAACTGCTAATAAAGCCGTTATAAATACTGTTATTACTTTTCAAACAATGCCATGTACTTCATACTCATACAGATTTATTTAATACCTGTGTAATATTGTTTTTTTGCCAAACAGGTAGGTATTGTGTAGTTATAAAGTTGATGATTGTGTTACTTTTTCAAGCGTGGACCGTAACACGTTTCTTAGTGTATAAATTCATAAAGTTACTCTACACCGTAGGTACATAATGTGATAAAAATCGACGGGGATTCTGATAATATTATCCTACTATACGATGAGATTCATAGAAACGCTTTAAAAATGAAAACACAGTATTTCAGAATTACAGGTTAGCGTCACTAGTAAGCAAAGATTTTGGTTTATATATGTATTTACAAAATAAATAATATGGGATTAGTCACTTCACAGTCAGCGATAAGGAAACATGAAAACATGAAACATTTTAATGACAGAATACCTTACTTAAATCGTTTATTATGATGATATTATGCGATTTTACACATTATACCTAGTAAAAGTTTTGGAAATTTAGATGCTCACAAACATGTGTAATTACATTAAGATAAAATATATTTTTATACCCGACTTTGTACATTTAAAAAATATTCTGTTATAAAACCCTCATTATCATTTACTTTCAAAATGATCAATCAGTACCATCATAACAATATTTAGATTGTTTTATTACATGTATCTGCATAACAACATAGTTTCCTATTAAAATGTATTAAAAATATTTTGGCTCTAGTATTGACAACCTACTCGTACATCCAACGGCGCACAAATCTTATTTTGATGATTTGGGTTACACCTGTCCTCGTCGTTGATCATTGTTCAATTGAAATAACATATAAAAATAGTGCATTTAAATTTCTGGTCGCCTAGTTCTTACTAATAATAAACTATAATATAAATAATAGACCCTACTCAGTGTGGCCAAAAATCCAGACTTTATGTTTCAAAATGTATATAAAAGGTTACCTGGAATAAAAAATTTATCACTAAAAAGTGGTTTTAGTGATAAAGCTGCTGCAGTAAGATAAAATTATTGTAGATGTAATTAAAAGATGAATTAATTAATTAATAATATTTTTAAATACCCAAAAACTACTAAATGGATGTGACTGAAATTTGGCTTGCCGGTAAACTAAATGGTTAGATTTTTTATTATACCTATTGCTTAAATAATTCCTCAGTTACGTCTCTTTCGCAATTGGACGTAAAGCAGGAAGGTTATAAAATATTTTCCACATACAGACATCAAGAAAAATTTTGCACTTGAGTTGAAGTACCTTTTATTTTTTATATATTACTAGCTGTTGCTCGCGACTTCGTCCCCGTCGGATCTATTTCTATTATTGTGTTATAGTGAGTCAATCTTAGAAGATAGACATATACTGTCGCGGATTTTTTTTTAGATCATTTAAAGAGGAATAATTCTTTCATACATATTATTTTTGTGCCTTGAACCCTTTTCGCAGCGCACGCAAAGGAAGCCCTCAAAGATGAATAATTTTCCCCGTTTTTTCCATATTTTCCATTATATCTTCGCTCCTATTAGTCGCAGCGTGATGTTATGTAGCCTAAAGCCTTCCTCAATAAATGGTCAATTCATTAAAAAAAGAATTTTTCAATTCGAACCAGTAGATCCTGAGATTAGCGCGTTTAAACAAACAAACAAACTCTTCAGCTTTATATATTAGTATATAGATAACAGGCAGATTCTTATTCGTAAGATACTAGCTAAAATCAATTCAATACATCCAGACATTACTCACCAAACACTTACAAGCTGAACCTATTTATAATAGTGTTATAAGATTATAACGATAAGACATTAGTTGATTTGTGAGTCATATAAAATAATTGATATCAATTAAATTTCATTACGAATTATTACCCGTTAACAATAACAGTGATTCACCCTCGAGACATATATTATATATGATTCATTAGTTATTTGTTTTTCGTTATTTGTTTAAAATAGTTATTCATTTACTGCTAGCCACTCCCCGCGGTTTAAACCGCATTTGTGCATGTATTATACACCAAAACCATTTTTGTGAATCTGATAAAAAATTCGCATAAAAATCGGTTGCATAGTTTCAAAGATTTAAGCATTATATACAGGGACAGACAAAAGAAAGCGACTTTGATTCATACTATGTATGTAAATCTGGAGATCGTAACAGCACGACCGTTTGTCGTATTGAAATTTAACAAGTGTCTCAAATTAAACTCCCAAAGGATTATAAGAATCAATGGATGTACATTCAGCAATATTTTACCCAAAATCAATTGTATAGATTTATGCGCATGTATACATTTAATTAGTCATAAAATAACACAAAGGCTACAACCAATAAAGATTTTGCATTGTTTGATAGTAATGTCGTGGTAAAATCTGTTAAACTATTGTTGTTCAATGATTTCATATAATTAAGGGACTCGATTTAAAGTACGTGAATATTTTTCTTAGTGAGGTATTTTCGTTCTTAAGATCTGACTATATCAAATATACTGTATGTAAGAAAAATACCTTGGTTTTTGACTATGTGAAAAAAAAAATCATTAATGAGATAAAGTATACCGTTATGTAAAAAATAACCCTCATAGCGTTGAGGCTCAAAATATTTTAAAATTAAAAGGCTTCGCTAAAATGGTTTAATTCAAAGAGTTTATTGCAGTATACACGAATAAATTGAAGACAAAACCGATGGAATAAGTATCAATGCTTAATGCTCACAAAACTGTGACTCTTTTTTGTGTAGGTACGAATGTCGCATGTACTTCTTATTGTTGTTGTTAACTATAATTTGTCTTTATACCTTTTTATAAATAGCTGCTAATTAAAATTCCAGTGATACTTTTTTAACAATATGACGTATTAAAATAAATATGTAAATATTTTTTAATAAAAGAATGATTTTGACAATGTATAAATTGAGCAAATATTAGTTTTTATTATTTATGTTTTTCAGTCTCGTCCGAAGTACGCGTTCGACTACTCCGTCAATGACCCGCACACCGGTGACCACAAAACTCAATGGGAAACTCGTGATGGAGATGTAGTTAGAGGTAAAACATTGTTTCATCGTTTTTTTATATAGCCAACAACGCTTTAGTGAGGCACTTAGCTTTTCAACTGCTTATGAGTTGGCCCTATGCTATTAAGTGGGCTTTCTTCTCTATGCCTCTAGTAACACATTGAGGTCTTGGTCAATACAAGTCAGACACAGCCCATAGTCCTTTTCTCGAAGTCCATGGATATCCTATGAGGATTTTTCCACTACAAGAGCGTGTTTAACGTAGATTTCACAAAATAATAAAGCTTAGTATACATAAACAAATGATTCACTATCTCATTTCAGGAGCTTACTCTCTCGCTGAACCAGATGGCACCACTCGTATCGTAGAATACACCGCTGATAAAATCCACGGCTTCAATGCAGTGGTGAGAAAAATCGGTCGAGCTCAGCACACACAGTTCTATGGAAGGAGCAATGCTGGTTACTACGGCTACCACTAGATGGCGCTGAAATTAAAATATCATATTTATTTTATAGATTTATACTAAGAACGTCGTTGTCAATGAGCTTTATACTTTTTAAATAAATAATTAATGTTTTAATGTTTTTTTTATTTGATAAACTTCGAAGGCCGTTTTCCTAAAAGTCGACTTTATTAAAGATATTTCACCCAACTAACTAAAAAATATTTTTAGATATCATTACAAAATATTATGAAGAATCACGCCAACTCAAATTATGATTACCTATGTTATAAATCAAACATCAATATTAAATTTATTATGAATTACTTTTGTACATCCGTTACTCAGTACTTAAGGAAAATCGTTTTTTATTATTATTATATAACAGACAAGAAGTAAGTTAGTTTTAATTCTTTAATTCGACGTTTCAACAAGTTATTAATTAAGCTAATTTATTCAAATTATGCGACTCCATTATAAATTTTATATTTGTACTGCACGCAAATAAATTCAGTATTAAAAAATTGTAATGAAGATAGCAGCTATCCATACGTTAATTTACTTGATTAATAATGTGCATCGATAGTACTTTTTTACACGGAAATCATAAAAAATATATATCATAATGTCTTATTGATGAATCACTATGTCAGTAGTGTTGCAATGCATGAAAAATTGTGTGTTCAATGCGATCGAATAAGCTGGTATATTTTGTTATTGGGTTGTATAACTTCTAAATAGTAGGTAACGTTATCTTTTTTCTTTAAACAGTAACTATGAAAATATGTTACTTTTAAATGATGTTTAAATCCAATTATGGCATAGATTAACGGTAGGTAATTTTTAAAAACTCTATGGTCAAATATCAAATTTATCGCCAACGTGAATTAATAAATTTTTCGAATTAAGAATTTATACGATATTCATAATTTTCGAGAGCATTCAATTCAAACAAATAGTCAAATATTTTCTTTATATAATTGTATTGACTTATGTAGTTTAGTGAAAAGCAAGATCTTGAAAAGAAAATATGGATAGACGTCTTAAAGATTACAAACTAAGAATATACATCAATCTTATTCGCTACAGATTGTGGGATATATGAGATCTGTATTGAGATGAGATCTTTATATTGTGGTATGTATGAGTTCAAAAGTATCTTAAGTTTTAACCATTTACCGATAGGTCTCTTTCGCAAGAATATGGGCGGATACCCCCAGACATTCTACCGCATGATCAGTGATGTGCAAATGTCACTGTTCTCAGGTCTGAAGGGCATTGTAGACAGAGAGATTACTGGGCTAATACGTCTTAACATCTTTTGACGCATAATGGACAGCGTCGGTGTAGTGCACCCCTGCCCGTAGTTTGGTAGCACTGCTTGGTTACGGGCTGGCGTTTCTCTTACCATCATTAGATACTCATTTAGGAGGGCGTTCAGATCGTCTTACCTCTTCATAGCATAAAAAAAATCAATATACTGACACTGAAATTGTTTATAAATCTAGAACAATTATTATGTTCCCGTTGAATGACTGTATTCATTCAATGTTTCATATTCAATGGCGTATATCACGTTGCGTCGAAACCAGCGATATTACGATAAAAGTATATCCGTATAAGCGTACATCATTTTAATAGCTGTGGAATTTTCTAGAAAGGTTTATTACGCGCTATGAATTTATATTAATGTTTAACGTTATCTTGTTAGTTATAACCGTCTTTAATAGAGTTCTATATGTACAATAAGACAACCCAAGTTACCCATACCAGGGTCATAACGAAAGATATACTTTTAAATTTAAAGTAGATGGTGAAATAAATCGAGTTTTCTTATAAATATGACAGAACAAAAATCAAGCACATCGTTATCTAATAAAATTTACATGGTTACAAGCTGTGTCCCGCGGTTTTACCCGCGTAGTTCCCGTTCCCGGGGCAATACCGGGATGTAAGCTATCCTATCTTTCAAGTTGGATCGCACTGCACATGGTGTGCGAATTTTATTATAATCGGTTAAGTGGTTTAGGAGTCCATTGAGGACATTGTGACACAAGATGTATATATACATTAAGAAGATAGTAGGATACAAACTACTGTATAGTAAGTAAAGGCAGTTAAAAACAATACTTTATTTAATTAATTTTGTCACATTATGATCGGGTATAAGACTGTGTGTGTGTGTTTTTATACTTACGTTTCATTGTAAACTTATTTTATAACCTCTTATTCATACGGGACATGTATTACACTCGTAAACTTATTGTCATTAAAAATATACTCCATAAATTGTATGTTTATAGCTGAAATCATGAAAAACTTGCAAGAATCACAAACATTCAATTTCCTGCATTTGCATGCGTTCAGTATGCGAATATAAAATTCTTCATATTGTATTTCTGTCAAAGAACTTGTACTAGTTACATCTGTTGATGTAATTATAACTGTGCGTGAACATATTATGTACATATTTTAACTTTACATGTGTGAACAATTTGTAATTTTTTACGTGACACACGTTCTTATTATACTGTCAAATCTCTTTGTTATAAACAATTATATTTCAAACAGGGAATTTACAAATAAATATTATGCTTAAATAGAAGGGAAGGGTGGTCAGATATCTCCTATGTAATACAAAATGTAAGGTTGTCTCATGTTTTTATTAAATTGGGATCTATTTACAATGAAACGTAGGAGTGTTAAAAATACAGTCTTATGATAGACCCGTAAAAACATACATATATGGATGCTTTTTACTGTTATCAAATTAATTAAATAAAGCATTATTTTTAACTATCTTTACAAGATAGTATGTATCTTTAAGTCTCTTTAGTAGATTTACGAATATATAACTTACTTTGGAGTTTGGGCTATAGTAAACTAAACTACCATTTCTAGCTAAGCGCAAGAAAGGGTACTTTACAAATATTTGATGCATTACATTTACAAATATAAGGGTACTTCACAAATATTTGATGACATTGATGTATTGGATTTTATTTTTATATTTTTCGAAATAATAACACCCCTAAAGTTAAATCAATTATATTAGTACTCACCTTTTGGCATATAAACTGAGACTTTTAAGTGGCTCATCAAAATATTATATAATCTCAGTTATTGGACAGTTCAAATAGTGTTATCGTCTTGGCTGCCTTGTATATGAGTTTTGAATAAACATAAGCTAAACCACTAAACTATAACTTGCCATATCTTCCTTCATAATTATTTCGAGATACTTTTCCGTCCGGGATGATAACATTGTACACTAGACAATATAGTAATTACCTATGCATTAAGCGTGTGTGCGTGAACGCATAAGCGAAACGCATATGTGTGAATTAATAAAAGGAGGGTGAAGATCATTAGTGGCCATCTTCACGTTCAACCTTGGATATGGACAGGTTTGTGTTGGTTTTCGCGAGGGAATAATTTTCTTAGTGACAGTGAATGTTGAAACGGTGATTGCGTGAAATAGTGATTATGGCTAAGCGTCTTAACGTCTTGGTGAGTTCGAAGTCAAATAATTTAACTAAAAAGACATATAGTTTTTTTATGATATACACGTTCGAATTAATAACCACCTTCTATTTTGAAGTCAGTTAAAGTCTACATATTCTATCAAATGCTTGTGATAACATAGACAATGACGATATATATTTTTTAATGAATAATTTATAGATTATATTAATAATTTATATTTAATTTAATTTTAATATGTAAAATATGTGATAATTGTTTATATTAATTCCAGGTACTACTGGCGAATGTTCTGTTATGTTCATGTCAGGATTATATTAATCAAGACAGCTTAGCTCAGGAGCAGAATGAAGTAAGTATATTATATTATTTTTAATTATGAAATGTCTTTACAGTTTACATTGTATATAATAGATTTATTGAAATGTTTTTCCATATATAAAACAATATGACGTATTCTGATTTGTTATCAAATGATCTGTTTATAATATATTTATTTGTATCATCGATTTTCCAACAAATTTCCCGAGTGAAAGTAGCCAGCTTTGTAATTAAATAGAACAAGTGTTAGTCAAAGTAAATAATAATCCTAAATGGTATTGCTGATAATTACTGTAGTATTCTTTAGCAATATCATTTTTTTCTTACTTATAACAATACTGTTGTAATAAATATTTTCTTGAAGCCTTATAATGTACTTATACTACAATCAGCTATTTGTGTAACTTTAAAATTGTCTCTACGAGGCCTATTTGTATTCAAGTAGGGAAATTATAATAAATGTCTCGTTTCGTTGAATTAAACAATTTCAATATAATACATATACACTGATAACAAATTTTAGGTATATATAATGCGAGTGAAGCAACGTTGACAAAAAATGTATCGGAATAGAACAGTAGTGGGAACCTCGATATAACTATACTTTTGGTTACTTCTTTATATAATACTAGCTGACCCGAGCCCACTTCGTTGGGCATAATATTAATTATCCTTTTCGGTTTTTATATAGCCTATGACACTCATCCATAATAAGGCTTTTTATTGGTGAAAGAATTTTTTAAATCAGTTCAGTAGATCCCGAGATTACCCCTTACAATTTAACAAACACACAAACTTTACTTCTTTATCATATTAGTATAGACTATCCGCGGACCGCGGTATGGCTATGTGATAAAAAATAGCATTAAAATCGGTTTCGTTGACATAATAAAGTTTCAAGGGATAATTAATAATATAAAAGAAAGGTTAAGTGCACGTATTTCACAAGTGTAGTAAATTTTACGATTACTTAGTAAAGATAAATATTGAAATAAGTAAGCCCTACGTAATGTATCTCGCTATAAATGCGTATCGAAAGTGACTTGATGTCGAAACTTGCAACTTTATCAACCAGTATTGGTGTTGTTCACCCACTTTTCACTTTAGCAATGACTCGTTTTCTATGCAGATTAAAGTATTCCCTATATGCAGGCAGAGAACTGGACTTCAAAAAATAAAATGAAGTTTATTATAAACGGGCTTTTTAGACGCTCCTGATCGTAATGAACGCTACCGTTTTAGTGGACTTTTTTTAAGTAGGAAAGACTTAAAAAAAATTTAAATTACTACGAACAAATGGTTGTAATTTTGCTAACAGTTAAATTAGATTAATAAATGGATACTCACACATACAGTCCTTTAATGTAATTTATTGCCATATCATTAAAATAATTGATCGCATGTCTTAACTGTCAACTCTTCAAAATGCATTAAAACAGTGAATGCATTAAAACATCGATCTAAACGTTGCATAATTGTTCTATCGTTGCATTATTCGCGTATTAATGAAAAACAAAACGAAATTGAAAGTCAACGATCCGCTGTCATTGACATTGACAATCGCGATGCGCACGCGCTCATCTTGAACTTGAAGATGGCTACGGGCGAGTGACATTTAAACGAGTCATGTTTACAAACATAGGAACTTGTTTTTAAATCTAAGAGTAACTGTAATCAGGCGCGTATGTAGTAACGACATAAGTACATAATTACTGGCTAAACATGGGCTTCTTAAAGCTCACGTAAATAGACACTCATAAAGTATATGCAGATTAAAAAAGTGATCGTAATCCTCTATAACATTTACTTTAAATTTAGTTTATTATCTTTAGAAATTTAAACATTAAGGCAGTTTCAAATAACAGAACTAATAAGTGTTTGTATTAGTAAACACGTAGATGAATAAAGACTACTTAACATAATGTTTTATGAGCTATTAAGTGTATTCAAAAAGCGTAACGAAACTGAAAGTGCTGAAAGCGTGATACGCCTATTAGTTTAAGACGATTTGACATCCATACTCTCACATGTGACTTAATAATAAAACTAGCGAATACCAATTTTATGGAAACAATTAATCGAGTCATTGAATATTCAGAATATAAAGCAGTTAGTTAACATGCGATAGATTGTCACAATGTAAATACTGGGCTCGCTCACGCGACGCTATTATTTCTAACATTCTGCGTTTTTTTAAGCAGAGCATTGACATAATGTTGAAGACCGATTAGAAACTATGATTGATAGTAATAATATTTTTTCTCTCTTATTTTAGGGAAGCCCAAGTTATTCATTTGGTTACGGAGTATCTGATACACGAACCGGAGACATAAAAACTGTGTGGGAAGAAAAAGAAGGTGACACTGTTAAAGGTAATTAATAAACCAATAAAAAGGTTATAACAAAAAATTTGAAATTTTCTCTGTAACGGTAATTTTTTGTTTCCAGGTCACTACAGTGTGATAGAACCGGACGGTTCTATGAGGACTGTAGAGTATTCGGCAGGGCCCAACACAGGCTTTACAGCAGTTGTGAACAACGATGGTAACCAAAACGAACAATTAGATGACCCACTGGCAAACCCAGATTTCATGGAAGATAAAGCACTACGAGATTACGATCGATATTATGACTTCTCTGAAGAAGCTGATCCGGAATCGCAATACAATCCTAATGAAAGGAAAAGAAAGCGCCATCCATACGAATCACTCTTCAAAGACTACTCATTCGTGAAACGACCGAAATATCCTTCCGATTTAGAACCCAGTGAATATACACACACAATTAATATAAAGCATCCTCACGATGACAGTGCAGAGCCCCCAGCCCATAGTCATATTGGATATCATTCAACATTAGATCCTCATTGCAATAAGAAACATAAAACAGAAAGTAACTATTATGGCAACATTGCAGACTTAGATTTCCGAAAACAAAAATATCCACCCATTCCTGAGCCAACACGCTATGAGAATGAAAAATATAATGATAAGTATAATGATAAATACAATGACAAATATAAGAGTGAAGCCACATCAATAGATTCAGAGAAATATACAAACGGCTACAAACACAATCAGTTTAAACCCATAAAACCGGATGACTACAACGAACCCCCATCTAAATATGGCTACAGTAGTTATCACGATATCTCTCAATCCGAAAGCAGTTATTCAGATTACGTTCCTCCGCGACCAAAAAAGAAATATAAGCCCCATAGATACCCAGAATCATATGAACCAGAGAATTTAGATGATTATGTGTTAGTACCAAAGAGAAAACTAAAGAAGCCTCAAAGAGTCGTAGACGATTACCAACCAGAAGTAGACGAAGAATTTGACCATAGAGCTCCGTATAATGCCTATGATGATGATTTTGAAGACGATCGATACCAGAAACCACCTAGAGGCCCGACTGGTCCCCAGAAGGAAGTCGTTAAGAAAATAGTGAAGAAAAAGCCCATAATTAACATTTTAGATATATTTGATATTTAAATCAATAAATACAAATTAGCGTAAGTGTTTGTTGCTGTATTTGACTGATGTGTGAATGGGTGTGACAGTTTGAAATTAATCCTATTATTTAATCTTACTAATTAATTATTTATAAGTCTTTACTCAGAACTATGTACAGTATTTACCAAATATATTATTAAAACGTTGGTGATTAATTTTCTTATATTTCAATTTGAAAACACTCAGCTTAGACTAAGCTTGACTTTAATATATAGTTTACGTCAGATGTGAAATTCAGTGATAGGATAGGCGAGAGTAAAACCTATTGAATTACATTTGTCACGCGATTAGACAATAACTATTGCTAACAAATGCCTAACCACGGCCGCAATACAAGATCCATTTTGTGGTCTGCAGTGTACACAACAATTATGAGTACGATACATTACATTGTTACAAATCTAAAAGGCTTAAGTTACAGCAATCTATGATAGGGAACACAAGGAGTGAGAAATAGACGTTTATGATTATGTAAAATATGGTAAGTCCGCGCTACTTAATTTGGAGAAAAGTGTAAGCCAAATATCATTAAAATCGGTACATCCGCTATCGAGTTTGTGTTCTTAATAACTTTGTTTTCTGAATATAGACAATTATTATTATGATTTCTTTAAAGATACTAAACATTTAGAACCAACATGCTGTTATATTGGTACCATTTAAACAGACATGATATTCTCATAAAAAGCACCATGACCTAAAAGTAACCTTGTTTAAATATAAATCCTTTTGAGCATAAAAATTAGAAAGTAATTGCCGTTGTCGATGATGATTGAATGGTGTAAAATAAAATATAGTAATTAATCAGTTAATTGTTTTGTTGCGAGGCAATTATTCTTGACAGCGCTTAATATACGATTATGCAAGATCTTACAATGATAGTGAAAGTAATGAAACTGGCGCAAACGGGAATGTCGGACTGGTTCTACACAAGGACGTCGGAGATATTAGTTACTTACACTTTTTTTAGCGAAACCTTTCGTTATTAAGATATGAGATTACACGAGAGAATTTAAATATTATACTCGAGACCAACGAAAGCACCTAAATATTTAGAAGCTAAGAAAGAATATATATTAATCTACATTTTATTTATTGAAAATTATGTTAATAAAAATAACTGCTGATTTCGCTTAATAGCAAAATTTGTAAACGTGACATTTTTGTACAAAAATATGAAATCTAATACGTTGGACGTGTTTCCACTACTGCGTTTACGCGGTTAGCGACACCAATTTTCTTATACGATTTTGGAATATATTCTCCTTTTCCTCTGTGAGAATATCGTCGTTGAATGAGTTCTTCGATGTTACAAGTAAACCAGATCTATTTATGTAGGCAAGTAAATACTCACTTCTTATAAGCTAAAATATAAATGTCTTATATTCAAGTCGTAATTGAAAAGATGAACTCGTTCAAACAAAAAAAAACTTATTATTAATCTAGATTTAAATACATCTACAAAATTGAAGTTGCCAACCCTAGTGCTAGTAAAAATGACATTATCGCTTTTTGTATCTAAACTAAACGTGCCAAATTGGACACAATATGCTGCGAATGCCTTAATGTTTTATTCAGCGTATGTGCTAGGACATTCACTTGTGGGCGCGCCCATGACACCGCTGCCATTGTCGCAATCGCTGACACATTTGACACTGCTCTATCCTCTCACCTTCCAGCTAACCTATTGTCTGCCATCTGGTCATAGTATACTGTATTAATTAATTGTATCACACAGTTTGTACTCGTATAGTAATATGCGTATAACGGACAAGAAATAAAGTTGCAGATATATTTAGATACCCGTGGTCACTTCGTTGGGCATAATGTTAACAATTATTTTTAATATAGCCTATGCTACTCAGCAAAAATGTGGTTTTCTATCAGTGTAGAAATTTTTAAAATCGGTTTAGTATATCCCGATTCCCCCTTACAATTTAACAAACACAAACTTTACTTCTTTAAAATATTAGTATAGATTAAATTGATAGTATAATGAAGAATATTTGTTTTATGAAACTGACCCTTGAATCAGCCCGAACGCTAAGAAGTCGTTTGCATTGAAAACAAAAGCAGTATATCAAATACCTTTACCAAAGGAAAATGGTACATGAACGCTACAAACGAAGAATGCAATACAATATTTGAACAAGTTACAACATGATTATTCAACAGACATAAATAATTTCAGCGCAGAATTTAAACTATAGCGATTAATAGTATCAAATATAGAGCAGACCGATAAAAAAATGTCGATCAAGGCCATACAATATTGCCAACTGCCACTTACTGATATAGGCACAGCTCAAACTTTCATGGTCCATGTGGCGTGGACAGATGTCGCAACTTGACAACAATTTATATATATTTTAATTTCCGTCTATTTGCAGAAAGCACCTGTTTTGCACGTAACACTTTCGCGCTCGGTTTCATACATAACCGGTTCTAAGATCATACTGACACATTTTCATGTATGATTTACTGTGGCAATTAGGTGAGGTTTCATAATGATTGATCAATATATATTAGATTTTGCGTTAAGCTTAATTAATTATGAGGGTTTGTCATTGACAAAAAGTCTTTAATTACATTTAAATAAATACCAGTAGACTAAGGATTTATTTTTTATGTAATTGTTACTTAGTTAGATGCATTGCGTTCCGTTCAGAGCGCTCGATGCCGATCACTTTCCCATCTCGCTTTCCATACTTCCATCCCTTGTATTCCATATTTTGTCCTTTTTCTATATAAGTCAAGTAGATACTGGTCTTTTATTTACACAGTTTACGAATAAAACAGTTAGCAAAGAACCTATAAATAATATTTGAAATCTTTGTTTTTAATATTAAAAATAAATTTAAAAATTTCTTAACCCTTTTTTTTAATTGTCTATGAGTAATGGTGGTTGCTTGCTATCAGACCTGCTCAGTTACCAGCTATGCCTTGAGAAGGATATAACAAACATTTTAATATAACGATAAAGGAAACAGTCGCTAGTATGACTTCTAATAAAACACTACCAAAAGTTTCAATAAATCAAAATTCAAATAAGAAACTTAAAACGTAACCAAGGAAATAAAGTAGTGTATGGCCATGACCCATTAATTAGCCTCGTCCATGAAAATGAATAATTATTTTTTATAGCAACTGAATTAACATAACTAGTAAAATTGTATGCAGGTAAATGACATCGATGAGTCACTTTACAGCTAAGTTAAATTCTTGTGAAGAGTGCTCAAAAATAAGCATGCCTTATAGTTGAATTGGGCCGGGTAGTGTGCTAAGGGTAGAATCGATCTCCTATAGGAAACCGATGCAACGTCAATTAAAAGCAGGTTATTTGAGGTGTCATTGCGTTTCGTCCGGTACGTGAGAACATCATCGCAAGAAGAATTCAATTTTTTTTATTTTTGTCTAGATATAACCCTTTCCATTTTCTTAAAGGCCGGCAACGCTTTGCGACTCTTATTTTACTGGGTGGAGGTAGTCGAACAGGCAAAACTGCTGAGCTGTCCACTATTAAATAAGAAAAATATCTATGCCATTACCCTACCCAACTATGTAGAAATTCAATTAAAACACTATTTTTATTGACAAACTATTAAACTCATTCGGTGGTTTAAATACATAATTTCAAGCGCAGTTATCCAAACAATGTCTGAATTGTAAATGATTAAAGTATGTTACGTTCCTTTTATAGCTTTTTAATAAATATTTTATACGCAAAACTGCCTGCATCTAACAAAGATTATCTAATTACTTATGAGTTACTATTGTTCCTTGCAGCTATGATGTATGTAGAAAGCAACTTATTTCCTCTTACAAAAATCCATTCACATTAACATATTATCTAAAATCTGAGCTCATAAATCCTAAGATTCGCATCGCAACGGCATGCAATCCACTGTGTAAAACCTCTACATAACTTATGCCGGAATACTGAAACGCAACTTAAATTTAAGTACAACTTAAACCGGTCCGATTTGACAGATCGCCATACAATTCTGTCAAAACGAATCTTAAAACGTGCTTAAATTTAATTTGCGTATGTCTATTTGGCCGTTACACAGGTTATGGCTTCCTAGAAAAGATTTTAAAGTTTTTTTTCTAATGAGCGCCATGAAATTCACTACTAAATCCTTCTAAACAATCTTAACATATAACGGCTCCCTATATAACTTATTTTAGAGGTATAAATCTATTATAAGAAAGTAATAATAAAATATATAATTTACACTGGTATAATAGACTGATCTTTGTGAAGAAGCTTAAAGATTTGTATGTCGGTATTAGGCTGAATTGTAACTACACTGATTACAGTTGAAAAATACGCTCGTACATTGACTTACTACACATTTTATTATTGAGATGTTAAGTTACATAATAAAAAGAAAAATAAAAATATATACTATATTTATAACTCTATGTTGTATTGTATGTATATTTATAACTATATGTATAACTCGACTATGTATAGATAGACAGAAATAAAAATTGTCTTTATAGCCCGTGCCATTATTAAGAAAATATTCTAATCTCATTCATTAAAATCGATTTATTTGGCCATTACTATGCAACTTACATACACATAAAAATTGCAATTATTTTATGATTACAGTTTTGTCCAAAAAGGAATGCATGAAATCATAGTATTAAAATCACCTATATAAAAGAAGAAACGTATCTTCAGAATAGTAACTAAATTTAAGATCCACTTATAATGCAATGATATTGATCGACGCTATTGAATTTCTAATTCGATCGCATTACACGACTCAAATAGCAATTGCTTCTATTCTAAATCAGCATAAAGAAAGTGAGATTTAATATTCTGATCACAAGCTTTTTGAAGATTTATATAAAGTAATAAACCGTATTGCGAAATGTTGACTACAGTTATTTTAGTTAAATTTTTATTAAATTATTTATCGGATTTATTAAATTCTTAATACATGATATTATTCACACGTTACAGTCTTTAATAGTTATATGTTATGTATGACAAGTATCTTAGTTGATTATGTCAAAAGTATTAACTAAACGACTTAGATAGATAATGATAATTGGCTTATTGGCCATACTATTATTGTATTAGGCCGTACAAATAATAGGGTTCCTAAATTATTTAAACAAATTTAATTTTTCTTCAAAGTTTATTTCATTTATTTACTTATATACTTTAGAGTGTATGTACTTCTTAAAAGGAACTGCTGTGTAGGCCGTAAACCATGACCGTTTTCCATCCAGGTGGCTGGCCGAAATGTTTCCTCCCTATGTTATAAAAACACTTTGAGAATGGAAAACGAGGAGGAGGAGGAAGACGAAGGAGATGGTAAAAATATCTCTTTAATATTGAATATTTTGTAAATAAATTAATTCAAAAGCAATTTCTCATCTACTTATTTAACGATCCCACACTGTGGGACAATTGGAGTAGACGCGTACACAAATACTAAAAATAATTGTTTCACTTAATTACCCTGCCAGCGTTATAAAATATTAATACATACATAAGATTATGTATTTTTTCTTTAAACTTTGAAATAGATTTTAATATAAAATATAAATTTATAACTTCCTTTCAACAATTATTTAAAATACACAGTCATTAAGCCGTGTACACGTACGTTTCATGAAGAATGAAGTAAAGCACTAAAAATGCCTCCGCTCGTAGGAAATAAATGTCAGCAATCAATTAATTGCATTTTTAGAGTCGTCGGTTTTGAACTTTATCATTTCTATAAAGGACATATTTACTTCCTCGTTTTCTAATGTAACTATAAATTAAGTTTATTTATTTATTTTATTTGTACCTACACACCAAAAGAAATTAACACAAAATATTCAAGCTTAAAATGAGCACGTATAAAATTAAGTACTGGTATGTAAACTATGAATAGTAAACTCTTAGAACAAACTATGACATGTTAAATAATTTTTCAAACAACGTAAATAAGAGGTTTAATATAAATATTTGGATTATAATAATATATGGATATAACTGCTAACATTAAGACATTAGAAATGTGTTTGGTTAAACACTCATGTATCTTAAAAACGATACTAAACTACAATATTTTACAACAAACTTACTATTTCTAAATTATTTTGAAAATATTCGCTGAGCTTTACAGAACAAAACGGCAACATATTAGACATATGTCAACCTTTAACAATTAATTATTGTTAAAACCCACTTTTGTCGATTCCATAAAAAGTAATAACTAATCTATTTCACTCACACAATCTAATTAATTTTAAAAATTCCACGCAAGTGTGTATATGTGTTTGACAGCTTTTGACCAATTCTTATCTGTAATATACCCGTTAGACATAACAAGGACCTGCCTCTTATTTTTAGTACGTAATAAGTTTTAAATTTTCTGAGTATTTACTAATAAAGATATTAACCGTGATACTCTGGATATATCATTAGCTTACTCCTGATTTGTTGAACTCTTGATACTTATATCAAGAGATCTTATAGATTATATCTTATACAATATAAATTACTTATATTATAAACAGAGATATAGGCGATATATACATTATAGGATTTTGTTACTCTTTCATACAAAATCTTAAGTTTAAGGCTTAAGTTTGAAATGCTCATATCCACGTATAAACGCAATGTACCTAGAAAAGATGGCTATAATATAATATATGACTATGATACATGATATTTCTCTTATTTTAAGAGGTTTAGAAGTGACTGGTAATCTCTATCTGATAATGGTCTATTCAAAAATGGAACGATAAGCTATGTCTATCATGTCCATAATAACTATTGATCTAGTTTTGTGGGCAACACCCACTATACACTTGTATCCAAGATACCGCCCGTAATACCTAAGGTCGGTACCTATAGGGCTTAGTCTAAGCAGTATATAAGACCCGATATCTCATATTGAGACACATATTAAGCCCTAGATCTTACTAGACTAACGTGTCTTAGGATAACAAGATGTTCGCAAAGGTAAATTGGGATTAAAACAATATAAGGAAATCTTAATTGCAGTAAAGTTTAATTGGAATTGCAATTTTCAATTTTCTCACTAATTTATTGTTAACTACTTTAAAATTGTATTTTTTCATGATCTAGTTCTTAGAAATAGAGTTCTTTAAATTTTGTCACTTTAAAAATATGTACGTAGTATATCGTCAAGCAAAAATGGACCATACCTACCTAATTTCTAATACTATTTCAGACGATAGTCGCCTGCGCTTTGCTCGCAGTAGCCCACGGTGGTCTCATCGCTGGCCACGGAGCCGTCTCCTCCCAGAGCATCGTGTTGGGTCACCCCGCCCCTGCCATCGCTGCACCGGCTATTGCTGCCCCTGGTTATGGCTATGGATATGGCTTAGGTAAAGTGGTATTATATCCTAGTAGTTTAGCTAAAAAAACTTTGGTTGTTTATCACATTTCTTTAAAATTTGAAAATAAAATGCTAAAGTACCAGGCTACTTTGTCACTCATATAAGGGTTTAATCTCTTGTCTAAGATATAGGAGTGACAAAATTGTTTCATAGCTTATATTATGTAATATGGAGCATTAATAATTGTTGTCCAAGTTTCATGAAACGTATATTTTAATGCAGAAACGAATGTTATTCAGATCTGTTTACTCAGGATATCAATTTAGAACTTATGTTCAATTGTCAAAGCTTGGTGTTTATTATATAAATTGGGTATCAATCCTTAAATGTTTATCTATAAAGATCTATCTCCATTTGGTTTCTAAGATAAGATGATTGCAGGTCACAGCGCGGTCGTGGCGCACGCGCCGATTGTCCACGCACCAGTGGCGCACGCCGTTGCCCCTGTTGAAGTATATGTTAGTATTGCTTTTAGTATTACTTAAATAGATATTTACTAGTATAGATATGACTGTATGATAGATAGAACACTTGATGGGTAAAAAAGGGTGCCTATTAGTAGCCGTCATTATTGGCAGTATAGAGCATATTGGCACCAAACACTGTCACGACATTTATAACACATGTTGGCTTTATATTGGCATAAAAATTTAATGTTAAAAATCCGTTTTACTGATGACGTCTGCTGACTTCAAGTTTAAATTCTGACTTCTGATTCTTTAGATTTAATTGACATGAATGGCTGTAAAAACCTAAAAAATGAAATTTTGTTTTTCAGTGATACTATTGCCTTAGGAAACAAAGAAATTAGTAGTTCATTGCCTTATTGTGTTATTTTCATATAATGATGCTAATACGAGAACAATGACGTTCAATCCATTTTGCGAGTTCTATTCTTTTCTTCTTTTACAGTCCCACCCCCGCTACCAATTCAACTATGGCGTCGCCGACGGCCACACTGGTGACCATAAGAGCCAATGGGAAGCCCGTGATGGAGATGTCGTCAAGGGCCAGTACCAGCTAGTTGAGCCTGATGGCACCATCCGTACCGTGCATTACACCGCTGACGACCACAATGGGTACTGATAAATAATACTTACAACACTTAATTACAGTCACACGAATAGCATTAAGAATGTCAAGAGACTGACAATATACCAAATATATTGTTCAGAGCTCACAGCAAAAGAGATTTTTCCAAATCTTAATATAATTAAATTTTTGTCATAGACCCACCAAGTCGTCTTCGTCTGATAGATTGTAAATCTCCTATAATAATAAGCATGTTAAGGCTTCGATTTATATATTAAAAGTAGTATGAGGAGTTTTGTTGGAGTTAAGGCTCTCTTTATATTAGGCAAAAGTATCAAAATTATTCACAGACAATTTCCAGTCACAGCTAGTGCTGATTTTTTCTAGCTATCATATCCTTAACACGGCATTTGTTAGCTACCGATTTAAATTAAAAAAATAACGTTCTAACGATGTTCCTAGATTCAACGCGGTTGTGAGCCGACAGGGGCACGCGGCGCACCCCGCCCCCGCCCCCGCCGTCGCTGTCGCCCACGCTCCCCTCGCCATAGCAGCGCCCGCGCATGGTGCTCTCCTCCACGGCTAAACGACTCTATCTCTAACACCTAGGATAAGACCCTCACGATGTATATGAATGCTTGGTTACGGTACAACGAACGCTTGAGGCACAGCGTTTCATAAGGTGTATCTTTCGGGACGGTGGCCTAAGTCACATTCCATTCGAGTCTTGACTATTGTATTATACTTTCATGTAGCTTGTAAGTTTTCATTTCATTTTGTTATACATTTTATGAAACGTTAGAAATGCCTACGGGGTGCTGGATGGACTCCGGTATACTCAATGTTAAATATATTTTTTTCATACATACGCTTTCGTTTTAATTTTTATCACCCGTCGTTAAAACACATTCACCACCATTACGAGCAGTGAACTCAAAACCGAAACTCGTTTTGTACCCCAGATTTTAAGTACAATACGTAACTTCGGATCGCAATAAGGACTTTCAATAATATAAAAAGAGCAGAATTTTTTAAACCAGTATCACTTCGATTTTATTAATCTTATACAAAACATCAAGTGAACAAAAATGATATCGAAAGTAAGTAAAATAAAATAATTTAATATATCTGAAAATATAGCCTAACTATAGGTATATTTGGAAATATTCTAATGCTGCCATAGAAATATATTAACTAATATTGATTTTTTTTCTAGGTGCTCATTTTCACTACTGCCCTCCTAGCAGTTAGTGCACAGGAACATTACTCTCACGGCCACGCTACTTCATCCCAATCTATTATTCGCCACGACATTGCTCAAAACCAACACGGTTACAATGTCCAGCCGATCGCCGTACATTCCCCTGTGTACCAATCTGCACCTCTTGCTCAAACTCTATCTTTCCAACACGCTGCTCCTATAAGACATTCTTCTATCCTCCAAGCATCGCCAATTATTTCTCAAGGCTACTCACACGCTAGTCCTATTATTTCTCATTCTTCCCCTGCTCTATCTTATAACCAGGCTATTTCTCACGCTGCTCCCATCTACTCTCATTCCACGCCAGTTATTTCTCACGCCCAAACTATCTCTCATGCTGCCCCTGTCATCTCCCACGCTGCCCCTGTCTACTCTCATGCTGCGCCCGTTATTGCTCACACTCAAGCTATCTCTCATGCCAGCCCTATCATCTCCCACGCTGCTCCAGTCATCTCCCATGCTGCCCCTGTCATCTCCCACGCTGCTCCTATCTACTCTCAACATTCCATCGGTCAATACGCCGCTCCAGCTCTTGCTCTTCAGCACGGTTCCGGTCACTACAACCAATACGCTCAGGGTCACCAAGAATACTACGTAAGTCTAAATCCTTTAGAAAACAAAATGTAAATGTAAAAAACGTTTTATACAAGTTGGTATTGAGGAGTGAAATTTAAACGTCATTATTTATGCTTTTAATTAATATGACTTAGAATATAATAATATCATTATCACTCTTCCAGGCTCACCCGAAATACGAGTTCGCGTACAGCGTAAACGACCCCCACACTGGTGACATCAAGTCACAGCACGAGGCCCGCGACGGTGACCGTGTGACCGGCTCCTACAGCCTGCATGAGGCTGACGGATCCGTCCGTACTGTACATTACAACGCTGATGCCCATTCTGGGTAAGTCCTACTGTCTAGCCCAGTTATAACATATTTTTACACATAGTACATACATTTATCTTATCGCCTATAAGACAAGTTTAAGACTTATCTTTATATTTCCATGTATTCAATTGTCTGAATCATGTGCTTCATACAAATCAGTACAACCAGTTAAATATTAAAACGTCATAATACAGAACCTCCAGAGAATAGATGGATTTTATAATAAACTATAATTAAAAGTTTACTACATAAATCTGTAAGGTATTCCCATCGTGAAATCTTCCCTGAAACGAAAAACAATTGCCTTTTTTTGAGTCATAGTTGTTTATTAAATAATAATTTTAATACTCTATTTCAGATTCAACGCACAAGTACAGAACTCTCAACCATCGACCCACGCCCAACCTATCGCTCAATACGCTCCCTACCACCACTAAATGATGGTCAAAAACTAGCTATAAGTACTTGAATATACATCTTAGATAATAAATCTAGTCCTCATATAAAATAATGCTGTGGTATTTTTAATTGGCAAATCCCTCTTACCTAAATACGACTTCTGACACTAGTTTAGTTAAAGATAACATAAAGAAAATTATCTTTTAAATTTATATGTTATTGTAATTATAAATAGCTATTCTTCTTCTATACACATTTACACAACATAAGCTTTTTTGTAATATAATAACAATCTAAATTATTATATCTATATTATTTATTAAACGTATAATACATACATATTAGTTTAGTATTGGGAAAACTTATCTTAGTACACTTATACAGGATAAATAAAATAGACTTAAAATATTATTATATATATAATATATATAAATAAATTAATTTTAAATTTTCCTAAAAACACAAATAAGCTTATAAAACTATTACCACCAAATATATAAATAGGTACTATATAAATAGGCATCGTAACAATTATTACCATAAATAAATTTAGTAAAGCATAGACAGTGATCCTATTTTTAATATAAATCTGAAAGTTTGTGAGAATGTATGTATAGGTGTATGTTTGTTTTTCTTTCACGCAAAAACGGCTAGACTAATTTAGTTGAAATCTATGTTATTAAGATCAATCGCAAAGTCACGTTGGGCCAGCTAGTTTAGTATGTAGAGAGGTGATACCATTTTTTTATAGTGGGGAAATCATAGGGTACCCATGGACCTCGGTGAAGGACCATGGGTTATGTCGGACTTCTACCGACAAAACCCCACTGTTAATCGTTCTGCCGCAGCGAGTGAGACTCTTCCGCAAGAGAGGTGATACTCTGGATTAACACAAAGGACTTGTGTTAATCCTAGAACTACTTTATATCCCGGTATTACCCCGGGATCGAGAATTACGCTGGTAAAACTGCGGAGCACAGCTAGTATAAGTCGCGTCACGAATCTTTAGCGCTGAACGAAACCTGCGGAGAAGTCAAAAATAAGGTATCGAGGGGACGGCAAGGAGCGCGGGGCGCGTGATCGTCAGGTGCGCGAGCGTTGATTGGTTCCCCCAGTCGTGTTGTCTTTCTCGCACCAATACGTCAATTACGAGCGCGATTCTACTGATGCGCAGCTATTCTCGTCCAGCGCTAAACATTCGTGACGCGACCTATACGTTATAAAATAGCTAAATAGCTCCAATCGTATAAATAGCCAAGTGTACGTTAACCTCGTTAGACTATCGCCTTCCGCGACGTCTCCTTTCACTGCATTCTTTTAAATTAATTTGTGAAAATACGCATAATGCTGGCCGTAATTGTTATAAGTATTATGCGTCGTACACGTATCGTGTTGGCGGTTTATTATGAGTATTACGTAATTATTATTTAGTTTTAGCTGTTTTAAATTCGTTTTCGAAAAACATGATTTAATGGTCTTAAATTCAACATTAAGTAAATTGAAAATATGGGTAGACCGTATAAGTTAAAGTTCTTTATAGGCTTCCTAAAATTGTGTAAACATTTTAATGGCATGATTTAATATGAAGAATGTACATAGCAATTAAAATTATTTCGATAGTCTATAATTAACGAACGATTTGTTTTTTATAGCTCTAGAGTAGACACTGTTTTGTTTGTATTAAGTATTAATGAATTTTTTTTATAAACAAGTTCTGTATATATGAAATATAAGACATAATCTCTTATGTGTACAGAAGATGCGTCTGCTAGTTTTGTTGCTTTTTAAGGTTTGAATCAAATAGATGTATAATTGCGTATATTACACTAACATAAACTCCAACTATTTCAGCATCTGTTCTATTATAGAACTGTAATAATCTTCTTTCTGTTCTTAACACCAGCTAGTTGATCGTTTATTTGAAACTCTTTCATGATACACCTCCAAAATGTGTTTCATATTTAGTGTTATTCAGACACATTGGTATTATGAAAGGGATTTAAAAATTACGAATTATGTTAATAACGAGTATTATAAAATTGATTTATAAAAATGTTCGTAAATTGTTTTGCGTGCTTGTAATTTATTTAATTATTATCTAATTTATTAATTTTTCCCTCTAAATAAGCCTAAGACTAAAGTTGAGTTGATCACTTTCCATTATGTGAAACGCCAGATCGTTACCACCTCTCATTTAGGAATGAGTATCAATACAATAAAATAAACAACTGTTTAGAAATAATTTGCTTTATAATTTAACAGTAATTACACATATAATAACGAACATACAACAATACAACATTAAATTATAGGTAAAGGCAGTCTTATTTAACTAATATAATCTAGTTTTCATGATGGCTGGGTTGATGATGGCTTTCGATGTGAACGTGTTGACCAGGAGACGAATGCTTTACAACTGCATTGAATCTATAAAAATAAAGATTACAATATATTATAAAGAAGTATTCAAAGCGGTGAAAGTAATTTAATAATTGTATATATACGTTTGAACACTTTTACTTTTTTTATATAATTACGAAACGACTTAGTAACTATTTCCCTTGTCTTAAATACGGTCTGTTATATTTTAATATAAAGGTATTATAAATACATTTAAATATGAAAGAATAGATAATTTGCATTATTAAAATGTTTTACTAATGATAGCAAATAAATGGTCTATTTAAAAGAAATTTGACTTCAAACACCTTTCAAAGTTAGTCATCATCTCAAGGCGTATATTTTTATCATAACTAAGCTTTAACAATATATAATATTAACAAAGTGTTAAGAAAAGTTACAAATTCCATACACCCGAACCACTCCATACTTTAACACATTTCAAACTAAAACCTGTTAACTAACCAGCCAACCTAATCCATTTTTAATTAATAATTGAACTTAAAGAAAATATTCTAATAGAATTAATATAGTAAGAATTCAACTTACCCATGGTGTTTATCAGAACTGTACTCCACAGTCCTGACAGAGCCGTCAGCTTCGTGCAGCGAGTACACTCCCTTCACGCTGTCTCCATCGCGGACCTCATGCTGGTATTTGTTGTCACCGGTATGAGGGTCCTCTACTTTGTACTCGTATTGGTATTTAGGGTAAGCCTGGAGTACAAAAGAGTATTTGAGTATTTACTCCCAATAACGATGTATGAAGCTAGTAAAATATTTCAGAGTCCTTGCTAATTGTAATGATGAGATACTTCAATTTTTTAATCTGTAAAATTCGTATCAAATTGTTTCTCAATATCAAGTTTTACTAACAGTTAAAATTTTCTTAGCAATACAACGCTAAGCTCGTTACAAATTTATAGGCGCGTTCGCTTCTGCATTAAATAAAGATACGGCATTTATAGCACGTGTAGCAAGTACGGAAGATAATCTAATTTGGAATTAAAAATGAAGTGTGATACGAATAATATGAATGGAAAGTTTCAAATGAGAGGCGGACATCCGTAAACGAAATTACGATTAGAATCAGTTTGCGCTTACATAATAGTCGATAGGCTCGTCATGAGAATGAGCGTCGTGATAGTTCTCGTGCGAGGACTCCTGCGCGTGGTACTGGCGGACGGGAACTTGGACGTATTTGACTTCGTGGTGAGGAGCATGGGCTTGGGCCTCGTGGTGCGCTGGGTAGGCTTGGGCCTGCACATGTCTGACTTCATGCGCATCGGCATGCTCTTGACTTTGGTAGTACTGCTTGTATGCTGGCTCAGCTGCATACTCATAACCTTCATGCGATTGCTCAGCCGGGTAGTGAACTACGCTCTGAGAAGACAAAGGACGTCCGTGGCTTTCTGATGAAGCGTGACCTTCTTCCTCGTGAATAGGCGCCGGCTCCCGACTCACGTGCTGAGGGAATCTATACTCCTTGATCTCTTCATGTTGAACTGGTCTATATCTGTACGCGTGTTCCTCTCCCAGGCAGACAGCCAATACGGAAGTTAGAACTAAAATCTGAAAGATAGATATTATTATTATCTGTGTCCTTAATAATTAATTAATAGACATAGGAGGTTAGAACCTAATGTGTAACTAACTTTAGAAATCATAGTGAACCTTCTTCTAAGACCTCGGTAGTGAAACTGATGAATTAGCATAGGTTTAAAGCTCAATATATAGTGGAGACGTTACGAGAGAGAATTGTATCGATCTGAGTGCTCGGGGCGTCGAAATTGTAACGCGGCGCACGCGCAGCGCCGCACATGACGTAATTTACGTAACCATTCGATGGTAGTCCGATTCAGACCGGATATTCTGAAAATGTTACCCTTAGGTAATATAAATGTAATTAAGAGTTCAATTTCTTCTTGGTTTTTACCGTCGCAAGATTTTATAGTAATTTCGTATATAAGAATGATTATGACGTACCTAAGATAATAATATGTACGGACCCAATGTTGTGAATTTTTTATAAAAATTCAAATTCTATATATTTAAGTTCAAAAAAAAGGTGTTGAACCACGATAAATCCATTACTTACATTATGTATATTATCTAAAGTACTACATATAAGAGTTACTAAGAGTCATTAGGCAAAAGGTGCCCTTGACCCTTCGCGATATGGTAAGATAGGCGAAACACACAGTACCCATCCTAGTAGTCTATAGGTGTATAATTTACAACGGAATCACTTCAAGTAAATTCTATGTTAATTTTTAAAGTTTTATAAATACATCGAACATTTGTTTTTATTAATATTCTGATGAGTATCAAATATTTATCAAATACGGAACGGAAAACCGGCGCGGCGTCAAATAATCTTATCGTTAATGTTGTGTCACTGCGAATTGTTTTCTCAACATATAAAGCATTTAATAACTGTACCAGTAGGTGCATCTCCTGCGCCGTTGTTAGCAATAGCTTAAAATGTAAGATTATTAACATTTCAACGTTGATGTTCATTTTATAATTCATACAACAATTAAGAGGTATGATTACACGCTTTTTACACACACGTAATAACCCGATTATCCCATACTTAAGGAAGTCAATATATAATACAATGCCTAGATATTACGCATCATTAAGAACTCGGCAAAATTACTAACATGTAACAATGTTAGTTAAGGTAAGGCGTCAATAAAATCAATCAAAGGTACTCAAACGCGAAGTTTTGTTTTAAAAGTGAAACCCGACGCGAAAAGAGGAGTGATATAAGTTTGATGTGTCTGTTTGTGGCATCATAGCTCCCGAACGGATGAACCGATTTCATTTTAGTTTTTTGTTTTTTTTTATGAGAGGTAATTTATGTGTTCTTAGAGCTCCCGAACAGATGAATTTGATGACAATTTCGTTTCTTTTTGTTTAAAAGGTGATTTATGGGCGAGTGTTCTTAAAGGTAGAAACGTATAAATGATGGGTAACATTTTTTCTAAAGTAAACGTAGTTTTTTATTTGGGGGGTTTAATTAAAATAAGCTTTAAAACTTAAATTCCAATATAATTGCTAGTACTCTCTACATAGTTTGTTAAATTTGTATTCAGAATAAAAACAGATCTAGTTTTCTATCTAAATTTAATGTAAACGCACGTTGATTTTAGAATAAGTAGCATTAACGGTATAAGAAAGGATTGTAAGCGGCCAGAATAAATTTAGTAACTGTTTTACATAATAACATTACAGTTTATATTTGGTATGTTTTAATGAGCTAACATCAAAAAGATCTTATGCGATTATTATAATAATTATATACGAGATGAAGCTATTATGTAAATTTCATTATTTTTAGTGCTAAAATATAAAAATACACAGAAGTTAATTTTTACACGTTTTATTTTTATAAAATTATAATTATTATTCAGTAGGTCACTTATTACGGCAGACGTTTTCATAACCGCATATTAAATAATATCCTTTATGTTTGAAAATTACGTAAAATTTGTAACGAATATTGCGAGATTTTAGTTTAAATTTTCGAAATATAATATTCCCTTCCTTCCGTTGCTAATTGACTTCGTGGGAACCGAATTGTTATGTAACGAGTTTACGAACGTAGTAAAGATATTTTTGTTGATCTGTCTAGACTGTTTTTTTCGAATATTATACAATAAACACTACGAACTGAATAGATCTATTGTTATACTAGCGGCTTGCCGTGGTTTTAGCTGCGTTATTCATGAACTATTTCATTCTCAGAAAAAAGAAGCTATAGAATGGTGTAATAAAAAATCCCAATACCGGGCACGTTTTTCAAAGCAATTTTTATTGTAAGCCTAATTTGGATGTAATATTTTTACACCCTCACTACATAGTATAAAACAAATTCGCTTATATCCCTACGAATGCTTGAATATTTTAAACTAACCAACCAGTTTTCATTCGTTTTTAGATAAGATGATTCAAGAGGAAGGACTGTATGCATAACACAAGCATAATATATGCGAGCAAAGCCAGAGCGCTAGTAATTGATAATTAATTTTAGCCAAGAAGTTGTTGCCAATGTCCTTTCTCGAGCTCTAGAGTCTAGATTGTGTTTATACCAAAAAAAAGAACTTCCAAATCGGGAATAAATATCGTGGGTCACAGTTACGCATGCCTGCATACTAACATGGCCAATTGTACATGTGCATCCTTGGAGTTTGTAAATAAATTTATGTATTTGGGCCTTTGGGTGGAACCTAATATGAATTGGAGGACGCATATTGACGTGGTGTGCAAAAAACTTAGATCGATACTTAGTCAATTCTATAATTTGAAATCAACGATGATTTAGTAGTAGAAAGTAGAAAAACAATGCGTATCATCTATTTTGCCCTAGCCGATTCGCTAATTAATTATGGCTTAGGAACATATGGCCGTTCATTTAAAACATATTTAGATTATATTAAAACTTTACAGATACAATTT